>MU717820.1:215511-296106 GCA_026770625.1 Nicotiana glauca
GGGCCCGGTCCGGTCCCGGTCCCGGCCCAGCCCACCATACAGCCTTAGTTTTACTCCAAAAGTATTGATTTTTGTTCCCAAAACTAATGAAAATATGGAAATTGCAAGAATGATGGAGAATTGAACCTTAATGAAGAAACTTAACTCAAAGAGAAGTGTTCTGGCTCATAAGGCAAGAAGGAGTGCAACAAGCCAAAAGTACGGTCCGCAGAATTATCTCTGCGGCCGCAGATCTGGTGTTGAAGCTCTAATGATAATGGAAGCAAGTGCAGAACGCACACAATTTGTGCGACCACAAAACATGGTCGCATTTACAAGAATTCAAAAAGCTTAGAGTGTGCAGAACTACCGAGTGTGAAGCCTTGCCAAAAGTGCAGCTACAGAAGGAAAAATATAATGGCAGAAGCTGAAGTGCAGCCACAAACCAAATTGTGCGGCTGCAAAATTCCTCCACATGCAGAACCAGGTAAATTGCGGACCACAAATGGAATTGTGAGGCCGTAGAAACTCCCGTAGGGCATTTTTCTCAAAATATGTTAGGCCACTATAATAGACGGGAAACACTTTTTAGGGATTGTAGTTTTTGAGCTGTAGCCGTTACAATTTACTATGTTTGGTAATTTTTGACCAATTTGGGATGAAAATACATTAATTTATCATTTTAATCTTGATTATGGCTTTAATTAGTGTTTCTTCTTTATTTTCTTCCATTTCTATTAGGAGTAGCTAGATATTTTC
Source organism: Nicotiana glauca (assembly GCA_026770625.1). Taxonomy (NCBI): domain Eukaryota; kingdom Viridiplantae; phylum Streptophyta; class Magnoliopsida; order Solanales; family Solanaceae; genus Nicotiana; species Nicotiana glauca. Next base: position 216,250 of record MU717820.1, read on the forward strand.
TAGGGTTGTGACCCAACCCTAGTGTGTAAACCTTATGGTAATCAATATAATGCTGGTTTGTGATTGGGTGTTTGTTATTTCACATTGTTCATGTATTATTTCTAGAATTAATGGTTGCAAGCATTGATTCATGCCTTTTTGACTTGGTCTTACTTGATAAAGAGGGACCTAGTTTAAGAAAACTTGGCTAACAAGAAATTGGACTAGTTAAGGTTTTGGCTAGCCTAATTAAAGAGTTTGAACTAGAGATGGAGAAAAACCGACTTGAGCTTATATCAACTATTTGAATTGATACTCAATTGGGCTTGAGAAAGCTAATTTTGGCAAAATCACTCCATGATCGAGAGGTATTGAGTGGGTAATTTAGAGTTGAGAGCTATAATACACCCCAATCACTAAAATAAGCGTTAACGTAATTTACCCATTAGGTTAACATCTAGGTGAAAGTTACATCCCTAGAACTTTTACCCACATGAGAAACAACCAAAATAATTACTCAAACAAAACCCCCTTGTTTGGAAGTGTAACTGAGCTATTTCATCTACGCTCATCAAGTGTACACCCTAACCCATATTTAACTCCCTGAGGAAATCGAACCAGACTCATTGTTGGGTACTATTCTTCCAATGACCATTTGCACTCATTGTTGAGTGTGGATTTGGTGTGGATCAATTTTTGGCATCATTTGTCGGGAGTTTTAATGGTGTTAGCTATATACTTGAGTGTATTTTTGGAATATCTTCTTTCACTTCCGTGTTACTAACTTGTTGAAGAAATTATAGGTACAAATATGGCGAACAATGAGCTCGAAAGTATGCATTTGGGGTTTATGGACGGTGAGGAGAATAACTTTATAAGGTACCTCAAGTGCCATAACCTAATCGGCGGGGCTGGGTGACACAAGATAATGCGCACGTACCACCCCCACCTCCACCACCTCAACCACAAGTGGCAAAACACAGGATATTGTCCAACGAAGGTTATGGTAGTGCAATAGTCCCTCCACGTATTAGGGTAGACAATTTTCAAATCACCAATGTGATGCTCACTTTGCTTGAGCAACGAGGCTTTTTCACTGATTCGCCGAGTTAAAATGCTTACAAACATTTGAACAGCTTTGTGGATACATGTTGGGGGAGCAAGCAAATTTATGTTTCCGAGGATGCCTTGAGGCTAAAGCTTTTTCCCTTCTCTCTACGGGGTAAAGCTTTAGATTGGTTGGAATGTTTGCCAAACTATTCAATACACACTTGGGGTGAGTTGGCGGCCAAGTTCATTGCTAAGTTTTTATCTCCCGAGCACATGGCTACCCTTCGGGATGAAATCTTGGCAGTCAAGAAAGAACCAAGAACCACTATACAAAATTTGGGAATAGTATAGAACCATGGTTAAGGAATGTTTTAATAACGATATGACGGAGAACATGTTGCAACAAACCTTATACCGTGGTATTAACACAACCAATCAATGTATAGTGAACTAACTAGCCGGTGGAAACTTCATGATAAAGCCTTATGCAGAGGCATGTGACATTCTAGATGAGATGGTGAAAAAATCATCGGCTAGGAAATCCCGAGCTAATGTCCCACAAGGTGATCCGAATATGATACACCTCCAAAAAGAGTTGCGAGACCATGGGCAAGCCGTTGCCGAATTGACAACAACCATGACTCAACTAGCAAAGGACCAACTCAATCAAGTAAAAGCTCCTAAACAAGTTCATGCTACGCAGGGAGTTAATATTTTGGTAAACAAGAAGAGAACCAAGGTTCCATAAATACAAACCGGATTGGAGAATTATGTACAAGATGATGGTGGTTTTGATCAAGATCATTCCTATAATGAGAAAAAGGAGGAAATTCGATATGTGAATAATTTTTAGGGGTAAAGACACAAATACCAAGGCTCAAATCAACAACAATAGCGACGACAAAATAACTATGGCAATTGTAGTTCTAACAATCAAGGGAATTGGCATAATAACAACAAGCAAGGGAATTGGCATAATAACAACCAAAGAAATTGGGGAGGCAACAATCAAGGTGGTTGGGGAAACAATCAAGGCAATTGGGGGTCGGGTTTTCAAAGGCCCCCAATGTATCAACAACCAAACAACCTACCTCCTTATCCTTCTCATGGTTCAAGTTCTTCAAAAATGAGATGGGACCTATTGAGAATATGTTCAAGCAAATGATGGAAAAGAATTCCTATTCGGATACCCAACTTGCCTCACACAACACATCAATCCGTAATCTAGAAGTTCAAATGGGGCAAATCTCTCAAGCTCTAAATTCTTGCCCTAAGGGTGCACTACCAAGTGACACAATGGTGAACCCAAAGGGTGGTAACGATATGGGGTATGCTATAGCGATTATCACAAGAAGTGGAAGAGGCGGAAATGCATCCACCTAGATGATGACCAAATGGTGCAAGAAGAAGACATCCTAAACAATGTTGTTCAATCAAATGAGGAAGTTCAAATTGATATTGATGATAGTGTTGAAGAAACTCAAGAGGAGGTGAACCCGTCTAGGGAACACATAATAGACATAATGGAATCGGTAGTGCAAAAGGCTAAGGCACCATTGCGTAAGCCTCCACCTCCATACCCTCAAAGACTTGCCATGAAAAATGGTGAGAATCAATTCAAGAAATTCATTCAAATGATGAAGAATCGTTCAATCAATGTGCCATAGGTAGAAGCTTTGGAACAAATGTCAGGTTATGCAAAGTTTATAAAAGATCTTGTGACCAAGAAGCGGTCGATGAATTTTGAAACTATTAAGGTCACTCATCAAATGAATGCAATTGTTCATTCCATGGCTCCTAAGTTGGAGGAACCTGGTGCTTTCATGACTCCTTGTATAATTGAGAGTGTCGAGTTTGCTAAAACGCTTTGTAATCTTGGGGAAAGTAACTGTGCCCTATTTGGTTTTTAAAACTCTGGGAATTAGGCAACCAAGACCCACTTCTATGAGGTTACAAATGACCGATCGTACCATAAAGAGACCGTTGGGTATGATTGAAGATGTTTTGGTCCGGGTTGATAAGTTCATCTTCCGGCAGACTTTGTCATTCTAGATTTTGAAGTTGATTATGAAGTGCCTATCATTCTTGGGAGAACTTTTGTTATGACCCAAAACTCACATGTCGTGATGACGCCAATCGTAATACTAGGCAAGCTGACATTCACAATAAACTCGCGCATTTTAAAATTTGAAAACGTAGTAATATAAGTTCGAAAACAAATCTCATAAATACTGAATGAAAACAACGCAATCAATATAGAAATTCCCAAATCCGAGTGTCACTGAGTATTTGAGCATCTATATAATGACACAGTCAAATAACTGAGATGTCTAGGAAGGTAGAACAGTATAAACAAAACTAAAAGATAAAGGAGGAGACTCAAGGTCTGCGGACACCAAGGCAGCTACCTCGATAATCTCCAAACTAATAAATCTATAGAAATCAGCAACCACCATGCTCGGAAATACCTGGATATGCACACGAAGTGCAGAGTGTAGTATGATTACAACCAACTCAATAAGTAACAAGCCTAACCTTTGGACTGAAAGCAGTGACAAGCTCAACCAATACAGTCTAATTATAGAGTTTAACAATACAGAAATGGAAAGAAATATGACAATAATATCTAAGATAAAACTTGTGATCTGTTCGTATGCAGTACATGAAATATAGACATGCTTTCAGGTTTAACAATTTAAGCTCAATATGGATAAATATGCCAAGTCCGACTGATATGAGGAATATTTCATCTCTATATCTATATGCCAATATGCATATCGTATGTGATGCTACACAATGAAAGCCTCGTGTACTCACACTCTTAGAGTATTCAACCTAACTGTCACAATCCTCGCTTATCACACTTTATCACTCAGCACTGTATGGTACCTACTATGGCGTACAACTCGATCCCATCATGAATTAATAGAACATGTGCTCACTGCTGGTACGTCAAACTCCAGAGGGATGTATCTTGCCCAATCGGTAATAAAACCTGCTGAGACATACAACCCGATCTTATAATGAATCAATCATACCTGCTGCGGCATGCATCCCGATCCTAACATGAGTCAATAGTACCTTCTGCAGTATGCAGCCCGATCCTATCAATATCACCCACAAACAGGACCTCGGCCTTACTCAGTCATCAATCTCTCCAGTCTCTTAGGCTCACAACACTCATGCCAAAAAGCCCAAATCAATGATATATGATGTGACAATAAATAATAACAGAGACTGAGATATGATAAGTAATGATGAATGTGATAGGGTTTAGAGCTGCAAATTTAGCAAATAACTCAACAACATGGAACGACCGTTGTGGGTCCTAATAGTATCAACACATAGTCTAAACATGATTTCTAACACAAATCACAACTCAAGTGCTCTAACACATAGAGTACGGTAATAATATTCAGATAAGGAGACTACACAGTCCCATGGAATTGACAAAGTCATAATTACTACGGTGTACGCCCACACGCCCGTCACCTCAACACTAATCACATAACAAAAAATTCGGGGATTCATATCCTAAGAACCAAGTTTAGAAGTGTTACTTACCTCAAACCGTGCAAATATCTACTCTAATAAGCCCTTGCCTCACGAATCAACCTCCGGATGGCTCGAAACTAGTCATAAACAACTCGATACAATCAAGACAAGCTATAGGAATCAATTCCATACGATAAATCTAAGTACTTAAATAAAAGTCAAAAAGTCAACTCAAAAAGTCAACCCTAGGCCCACGTATGGGAATCCAACAAAAGTTACAAAATCCAAATGCCCATTCAACCACGAGTCCAACTATACCAATTTTCTCAAATCCGATAACAACTCGACCATCAAATCCTAAAATGAAAGCCTAGGAAGTTTATATAAATTTTCAACCCAAAACACTAATTAAATGATGAAAAATGATATATTCATGTAATTTAACCAAATCCGAGTTAAAATCACTTACCCCAATCACTCTCTTGAAAATCTCTCCAAGAATCGCCTCAATCGAGCTCCAAAAATAAAATTATGCAATATGACTCAAACCATCATTTTGAATTCTTTTATTCCGCCCAGATACCCCTTATTGGCAATCACAGGAAATGCTTCACGATCGAGAACCACAAATTCACAGGCTACACAGTGTACTCTATGCGAAAGTGATACACTGACTTCCCAGATCTACGCGATCGCAAACATTATCACGCGATCACAAATAACAAATTCACGTGAACCCAGCCTCCTCTTTTACTATTCACAAATGCAACATTACCCACACGTTCACGATTCACTACCTCTCCAACGTAGGCGATCGCAGACACTACTTCGCGAACTATAAAACAAAAGTCCTAGCTGCCCTAACAACACTTTGCGATCGCGATTCTCTTCTCGGGATCACATACACAAACACCAATACCAGCAAAATCAGCAGTCTTCCCAGTTCCAAAATCCAAATCACATTCGAGGCCCCCGAGACCTCAACCAAAAATACCAACAAGTCCTAAAATATGATACAAACTTAATCGAGGCCTCAAATCATATCAAACAATATAAAAAACATGAATCACACACCAATTTAAGCCTAATGAACTTCTAACTTCTACATTCAATGCCAAAACCTATCTAATCAACTCCGATTGACCTCAAAATTTTCACACAAATCATGAAATGACACAATGGACGTATTCCAACTTCCTAAACCAAAATCCGAGCCTGGTAACCACAAAGTCAGCTCTACTTCTCAACTCTCAAATATTCCATTTTTTCCAACTTTTGCTATTTCAAGCCAAAATCACATACAAACCTCCAAATCACCATCCGGACACACTCCTAAATCCAAAATCACCCTACAGAGCTGTCAAAACTCCATCTAGGAGTAATTTTCACATAAGTCAACATCCGATCAACTCTTTCAACTTAGGATTCCAACCTTGGGACTAAGTGTCCCAATTCATTCCAAAACATTCTCAGAGCCAAACCAACCACCCGAAAAGTCACATAGCAACAAATGAGCATACAATATGCAGTAAATGGGGGAACATCTCTATAACACTCAAAATAACCGTCTGGGTCGTTACATCCTTCCCCTTTTAAACAAATATTTGTCCTCAAATAGGTCTAGAATCATACATGGAGTCCCAAATAGGTGTGGATATCTGCTCCCCATCTCCCGCTCGATCTCCCAAGTAGCCTCCTCTACTGGCTGACCTCTCCGCTGCACCTTTACTGAAACTATGTTCTTTGACCTCAACTTTCGAACCTAACGATCCAAAATGGCCTCCGGCTTCACATCATAAGTCAAATAACTATCCAACTGAACTGTGATGAAGTCTACAAAATGAGACGGATTGCCGACATACTTACAAAGCATGGAAACATAAAACAATATATGAACACTCGAACGGCTTGGTGGCAATGAAAGCCTATAAGACACCTCTCCAATCCTCTCAAGCACCTCAAATAGCCAACGTATCGAGGGCTCAACTTGCCCTTCTTGACAAACCTCATACACCCTTCATGGGTGAAACTCTAAGTAATACTTTCTTTTCCACCATGTAGGCAACATCGCGCACCCTCCGATCGGTGTAGCTCTTTTTTTTAGACTGCGCCGTGGAAGCCGATTCTGGATCAACTTAACCTTGTCCAAAGCATCACGAACCAAGTTAGTACCTAATAGACTAGCTTAGCCCGAATCAAACCAACCCACCAGAGACCGACACGGTATTCTATACAAAGCCTCATATGGAGTCATCTGAATGCTCGGTTGGTAGCTGTTATTGTAGGCAAACTCTGCAAACGGTAAAAACTGATCCCAAGAACCCCCACAATCTATGACACAAACATGTAGCATATCCTCCAATATCTGAATAGTGCACTCGAACTGTCCGTCCGTCTAGGGGTGGATGTTATACTCAACTTAACTCGTGTGCCTAACTCTCATTTCATTGCTCTCCAAAACTGCAATGTAAACTGCGTGCGCTGATCTGAAATGATAGACACCAACAAATCATGAAGGCGAACAATCTCGCAGATGTAGATCTTAGCCAACCGCTTCAAAGAATAAGTAGTCCCAACTGGAATAAAATGCGCGGACTTGGTCAACCGATCCATAATCACCTAAATAGAATCAAACTTCCATGAAGCCCGTGGGAGACCAACTATGAAATCCATGATGATACGTTCCTAGTTCCACTCTAGAATCTCAAGCCTCTGAAGCAATTCGCCTGGTCTTTGATGCTTGTACTTCACTTGCTAACAATTTAGGCACTGAGCTACAAACCCCACTATATTTTTCTTCATCCGCCTCTACCAATAGTGTTTCCTTAAGCCTGATACGTCTTTGCGGCACCCAGATGAATGGAATATCGCGAGTTATGGGCCACTTCAAGAATCAACTCACGTAGCCCATCCACATTGGGCATACAAATCCAACCCTGCATCCAGAACACCCCATCATCTCCAATACACGACAAAAAATTGGTCTTTTTGTGGAGACTAATGTCGCCACAAAAGCTCAAAAAGTCACCACTAAATATGTTTAGCAGCGACCATAGGCTCGCTTCAAGTACTTCCGTAACTGAATGTTCTTTGTGGCGACTTCAAATAGTTGCCACAAATTAGTATACATTTTGTAGCGACCCATGTCGCCACAAAAACATGTTCCACAAAAGTAGATTTGAAGAGGGTCGCTGCTATAGAATGACATACAGTGGTGACTGTAGTCGCTACTAAAAGTTATTCAGGAGATATTCCAATTGCCACAAAATATCGTAGTTTCTGTGGCAGCTAGGGCCGCCACTAAATCTTCTTTTCTTTTAAAAAAATATAATAATAATTTATTAGCTAGCTATATTCCTCCTAATTACCCAACAACATTAATATTATAACACCACCACCAAATACGCAAACAAAATTATATAGGAACTTTTTATTACCAAAAAAGTCTATGCAACAAAGTATATATACAATGCTCCATAATACAATGCAATCGTATATACACTTGGAAAGAAAGAAACAAAATGTGTTTGAATTCCTAGATGTTGAAAAACCTAATCCCTACAATTTTAAGAAAAATGCAAAGGATCATGTCTTCAAGCTACTCCAATGTCTTCAAACTACTCCTTGAGCAATTTCATTTCCCTGTTGTACTTTTCCTTGCTATTAAAAAAAATAAAGAACATTAACATATGCATCCAAAGTCAAATACTAAAGGAAATCATATAAAAGGGGAAGGACAACTAAAACTATATAGTACTGTGGGAAGTGATTGTATTTCAAGAAAGATAGGACGTACACTGAATTTGCATTGTATGCCTAGTGAGCAACATAATCAGTTATGCAAATCTAATCTGTTAGAAGGAACATTGATCAAATATTCCTTCTTAGTATTTAAGCAATAGAAAAATAGTATGACAAACAGAATTCTCTATTGAATAGTTTCGACACGCTAAATTCCTGAAAAGAAAAATCTTGTTATATAATAATTTTTATAAATCTTTACCTTGTCTAGGAGAACTGAGAAGAAGCAAAGTTTAATTTTTGATCGTGATGGTACATACATAATATTTAAACTTGGGGAGTCATTTATAGGTGTTTGACTTTACATCATAAAACTAGAATTCGTAAGAGTACATAAGTGAATAAAAGATATTTTTTTTACTAAAACCTTACATATTGAATCCATATCTTTCCCTCAACCAACCATATTAGCTTCAGACATAGCAGGATCTACCATTTTGTGTATTTACCTTTACAATATACAAAAAGATCTATCATTTTGTGTACATGATAGTTAACAACGTTTGCTTGAGACAAGACCTAGGGAACTCACCTTATAAACCAACAAAGAGTGCTCATGTATTAGCATGTTAAAATATAAATCATAAACCTCATGTAGAAATTTAAACGAACTCACATTTGCAAGTCAACAAACACGATGTAGCTGGTTTTTCATTTTGTGTGGTGTAGAAGAAGGCTTCCCAAAGTCCTATACCTTGTATAGCTAATTAAATACAATCTATAGAAATGAATTTAACTTTATTAAGCAAATAAAATTAGTAGGTGAGAAAGCAATAAAACGATATCAAATAATAGGATCAAGAGTATTCAATTGGGCACAATAAAGATACCATTTAAGTACCATTTACTTTTGATATTATAAATTAGACAAAAGAATGAAACTAAAGATAAGAGATGATATGATAGACTCCCCGTAAGGTTCATTTGCATATTCTCTTTCTTTTTCTTTTTTGGTAAAAGAAAATCTTATAAAGATGGTTACCAAGAAAGTGTAATAATCAAGACACATTCCGGTAAGCAAAAAAGTTAGAAGGATTCACATCACAGAAAGAGAGAAGTTACCACCTCAATCAGTAAAGTTAAGAAGATAGCCGAATTTCATAAGAATTTTTGCTCCTACTGTATAGAGTTCTTATCCAGGATAAAGACTCATTTGAAACCAACAAAAATTTCAAACTTGTAGGGCGATGATCTTTCTTAAATATATTTTTCCCAAAAGATGTAAAAAGGTGAATTTCCAGAAAAAGATATATTATTGTTGATCGTGTTGCTTCACATCAGAATCAAGATAAGACATGATTTTTTTCTGGTTTCTTCATTAAAGCGATTTTCATGGTTATCTATATATCCAAATCAAGTTGCACGTATAGTGAGTCCCCATTGTTTGAGATCTCTTCATTTTATACTTTCCTCTGCATCCATAGTTCCAAATTCCCTTTTCTTCCTCTGGTAAAAAAGTCTACTTCCTTATGTTTATAATACATTATATGACAACATCGTTCCCCATCTTTTTACAAACTGTAAGAATTGAATCTTTCCAACTTACAGTACCCTCTTAATGGATTTACTTTTAGATGACCATTTTCATCAGAATTTTTCAAACCTTATTGTGAGACAACTTTAATTTTCCTTCACTTCCTCCATATACCATTGATAGTTAATTCCAGTAGACCAAAAGAGTTAATTGCTAGTAGACCGACAAATAGCATAAAATGGGGGAATAATACATTGAAGGATCGGTAAGACAAAACAATCTATGTGGGTAATTGAAAAGATAAACAAAACCTAATGATAAGAGTGGTTGATCTTTGAATTTGTTCCAACAACTGGAAAAATGCTTCTCTTCCACTTTGTGGTTGAGTCTGCACTAAACTTAAGCAAAATGATCAAAAGCCTGGAAATTTGGTGACGAAATGTATTGAAAAGACATTCGAAATCGTCTGGAACTCCAGAGAATGAAAGGGAAAAGAAACAACTTTTTCTCATGGAAGAGAGCATCTGGAATGACCGTGATGAAGAAGAAACGGTTTGGTAAAAAACGGATGCGGTACGACTGACAATGAGGTAAATGTAAAAATTTTTACTATAAAACCTCCAAATATAGGAGAAAATCTTTGTTTGTGCAAGGTACCTACTACAATTACCTTGACTGTAATGATAGCATGAGTAGGGACATGAAGCAAATTGAAATGAGTAAATATAGATGAAACATAATCTGAACATTAAGAGAAACTTTCCAGTAACTTCTATAGAAGTAAAGAATATGAATATAATAATTGCAAACCAAAGTTCAAACAGAAAGCTTAGTTTTTGCTCTTCCTTCTCTAAAGGCAAAGAGAGATTTCATGAATCAGATCAGACTAGGCCAATAACCACCAAAATCGTACCTATTAACAGGAAAAAAGAATTGAAGCTTTTAGTGAAAATATCATTAGCAATGGAAGGAAATCCAATCAGAGACCAAAAGATAAAGGGAACAAGAAACCCAAAATCTCCTAATATCCATTCCAGATGCTAACAATTATGTAATAGAGACCATTTTTTCGTTGCAGTTTACCATTTTTCTGAATGAAAAAATTGGGGGTAAAGCAGAATATTATCAAAACCTATGATGAGTATAGCCAGGTCATGCCGAAAACTATCCATTTGCAAGAGAAAAGAGCACATACTGGAGTATAATACGCCTCCAGCAAATTTATTATTTGAGCAATCCTTGCCAAACCATTCTAACATTAGTAAATCATCAAAGATCCAAATTTAAAAACATCTCATAGGATGCCATAATTTGCCCTCTTAAGCTACTGAAATTACTTTATAGCTGAACCCACAGGAAAAAAAAAGTATAAAAGACATTCTACAATTCAAGATTAGTTAATAAAACGATAAATTATTTTTCTTATCCTTTAAAGAAAACATGAAGGCATAATTTTTAACTCAATTATATGAATTAAAGCACAATCAGATGCTTGCCAAAATTGAAAAAATGACATTTGAAGACCTTAAATTAGCCGGATGGTTAAAACATGTGGACTGTGACTAAGTAGAGAAATCAACAAGGAACTAAGTAATGACCTAGGCATGTGCAATTGAATGTAATAGAACATGAAGAATTTTACCTTAACGAAAATTTATAATAAATTATCCAAACAAAAAAGAACAAGCTAAGGCTATCACAGTAATCTGAACAAATTCCAAAATAAATAAAGAACATTTGAAGACTTCACAAAAAACTCAAGACCATTCTAAACCACAAAATCAACTCTTAACATGAGCAATTTTCCTTAACAAGAAAAACAATAATAATATAGAAAATAAAAATTCAAAAACATAACTTCAGCAACTTACCAAATCTCAAAGGAAAGGAGAGAAAACAGCACAGGGCAACTTCGTGGTACTCAGAAACTGAATCGTTTGCTTCCATTTCTTCTTTCATCTTCAACTCTAGATATAAATGGTTAAGCGATTTAGAGCGAGAGATAGGAGGAGGAGGGGAATGGGTTTGGTTTGATTAATTAGGAGAAGGGAGTCACTATGTTTGATTAAAGAGGAGAAGGGAGTCACTTGGTTTTCTTCCTGCTTTCACAGGTTCGCTGCTCCATTAGGGTTTTGAGTTTGAGATGAAGGGGATTTGGTAAGAAAATAAACAAAAGATGGTGTAATTAATTTTTTTTTTTTTTAAAATTTAAAGCAAAGAAATAGAGGCGATTTGGTCACTGCAATAGGACTATTGCAACAACTTTAAAAAGGTCGCCACAAATGTGCTCTAAGTGGAAAATAAAAATTTTGGAGTACGCGGGAAAGGAAAAAATTGTGCTTATTTGTAGAGACTTAAGTACAACCGCCACTAAAATTTTAATTTCTGCTGCGACCAAAAGAGTCGCCACTAAAGCTATGACTTTTGTAGCAATTAAACTAGTCGCCACAGAAGGTCGTCGCTAAAAACCTGATTTCTTATAGTGATAGTAACATCCTTGGCATCACCGTGTAGAATCGTAAGGACAAGAAAATGGATATTATCATACCAATGCTCTCTGATGCGATCATATAAGGAAGAACAAGTAATCACACAAGCCAAATCCCAATTAGCCTCTGAAACATCTAATCTCACGAACTGGTTGGCCAAGGCCTGAACATCTAATGCCAGAAGTCTCTCACCTACCCAAATAAATGCAAGGCTACCCATACTCATCGGCGTAGGGGTGTGCATTCGAATCGGTTTATCGATAAATCGAATCGATTATTTGTTATCGGTTTATCGATTTATCGATTTCGATTTCAATTTTGAAATTTTCCTTATCGAGTTATCGAATTCAATTTTGATTTGTCCTCTTCGGTTTATAAAACCGATAAAACAATAAGATATATACTAAAAAGAAAAAAAAATATTTTTTTTTACCCTTATTCTATAGTACCCTTTACCCTAAGTCCCTAACCCTATTATTTCCTCTACCATATTTAACGAATGATCATATTTAAAGCTCAATGGAATGAAGTTCAAATTAATAAAAAATAAAATTAGTCGTGATGATGTATTTTTTTATACTGTTGGAGTGTTGGTGGTATACATTTGATCCCTTACTTTAGTTTCGTTGCGTGTGCTTGTTGACACAATTTTTATGTTATAAATGATGTTCGTCTTATTTTAGCTTCTTTTTATCCATATTAATTAGGTGTGTTTATAGCGATATACTTTTCGTAGAATCACGGAAATTTTCTTATTGGTATAATCAATAACCGAATCGATAAGCCCCAAAAATCGATAAAAAATCAAAAAAATCGAAAACTTATTGAAACGATAACAATAAGCATATGTAAAAATCGATAATCGATAAGTAATTATCGATAAGGGTAAAAATCGAATCGATAAATCGAATGCACACCCCTACTCCATTGTACTAAAGGCATCAGCCACCATATTAGCCTTTCTGAGATGATACAGAATGGTAATATCATAGTCTTTTAGTAGCTCCAACCATCTCTGCTGACTCAAAATTAAATCCTTCTGTTTGAACAAGTGTTGGAGACTCCGATGATCCGTAAATACCCAAAAGACACACCATAGAGATAATGCTTCCAAATCATCAATGCATGAACAATGACTGCCAACTTGAAATCAAGAACATGGTAGTTCCTCTCATGAGGATTCAAATGGGGTGAAGCATAAACAATCACTCTACGCTTCTGCATTAAGACACACCCAATACAAATCCAAGAAGCATCACAATACACTGCATAAGAGCCTTACACTGAAGGCAAAATTAGAACTAGAGTTGTGGTCAAGGCAGTCCTGAGAATAGAGCACCCTTCTGGGTCAGACACAAAACCATCCACAAAGCAATGATAATGTCTAGCCAAGCCGAGAAAGCTCCGAATCTTAATAGCTAAAGATGGTCTGGGCCAACTATGAACCGCTTATATCTTCTTTGGATCCACCTTAATCCCCTCACTGGGCACCACGTTCCCCAAGAACGCCATTGAACTAAGCCAAAACTCACACTCTGAGAACTTGGCATAAAGCTTTTCCTTCCACTGTAGTACAATCCTCAAATGGTGGGCATGCTCCTCCTAGCTATGTGAGTACACCAGGATATCATCAATGAATACTATGACAAACCAATTATGATATGGCTGAAATACACTATTCATCAGATGCATGAATGCTGCTAGGATGTTGGTTAGCCCAAAAGACATCACAAGGAACTCATAGTAACCGTAGAGGGTCTTGAATGTCGTCTTCAAAATATCCGAGTCCTGAATATTCAACTGGTGATACCCAAACCTCAAATAAATCTTATAGAACACTCTAGGCTTCTGAAGCTAGTCAAATGACTCATCAATGCGCGACAAAGGATACTTGTTCTTGATTGTAACTTTTTTCAACTACCTATAGTCGATGAATATCCGTATAGTACCATCCTTCTTCTTTATAAACAGAACCAATGCACTCTAAGGTGACATATTAGGTTGAATAAACCCCTTATCAAGGAGCTCCTGAAGCTGCTTCTTCAATTTCTTCAACTTTGCTGGTGCCATATGATATGGAGGAATAGACATGGGCTGGGTTCCCGACACCAAGTCAATACCAAAGTCAATATCCTTGTCGGGTGCCATTCATGCCAGGTCTGTAGGAAACACATCTAGAAAGTATCACACCATCGGAATAGAGTCAATAGTAGGGGTATCAACACCAACATCCCTTACAAAGGCCAAATACGACAAACACCCCTTACTAACTATTCGTTGGGCTTTCAGATAAGAAGTCACTCTGTTGGGAGCATAATCTAGATAACCTCTCCACTCGATCCTTGGAAACCCCGACATCGCCAACATCACGATCTTAGCGTGACAGTCTAGAATAGCATGAGATGGAGACAAACAATCCATACCCAATATCACACCAAAATCAACCATACTAATTAATAAGAGATCAACTTTAGTCTCAAATCTTCCAATAAATACTACACACGACCGATACACACGGTCCACAATAATAATAATATAGCCTACCAACGTAGATCATGAACAGGTGAACTAAGGACTCATGGGGCATGTCCAAATAAAGAGCAAAACATGATGATACATAAAATAAGTAGAAGCAAGGTTAAATAGTATAGAAGCATACATGTGGCATATTGAGACAAAACCTATGATCAATGTGACTGAAGCAACGACCTCTGGCCTAATAGGAATAGCATTGAATCGAGCCTAAATGACACATGATCAGCCTCCCTTCTAGGGTGACCTCTAGCTACTGAGCCCCAACCCAACCTGGCTGCATGAATGGTAAAGTAACTGGTGTGGAGGTCACAGCCTGATTCCTCTACTAAATTGGACCTCCCAAAAGGTGGGGACAATGCCTCTTCACATGACTAAGCTCTCCACACTCAAAGCAACCCCGCTCTGACAATGGTGGAAAGTACTGAAGTGGACCCCGAGAACTAGAATAACTTCTAGAGAGGGCTAGCATAGATGGACCCTAAACTGATAGAGCATTAGAGGCACTTTGGACTTGGAGAGCATTGAGAGATGACTGACCCGAGCGAGCACTATATGAACCATGGCTGGCAGATGCGCCACGATGAGTCAGATGAGCCATCTGAGCAGGCCTATAAGGATGACTTTTACTGTGGTGGGACTGACCCCTAGAAGAAACACCGCTAAAACAACCCGAACCATGAGGCTTCTTGGACTCCTTCTCCTTACGCTCCTAACTACGGACCATCTCTAGCAGCTTAGCAATATCAATAACCTCGTCGAACATAGCACCTAATAAATTCTCTAGAGTCATAACAAAGCGCAGTCCATAGTTTAGGCCATCAATGAACCTCCTAATCCTCTCCCTCTCTGTGGGAACCAACCAGACCACGTGACGATATGAAACCGCCTAAGCAAGGCTAGTGCAAATAGTCAATATTTGGGCTAAAGCTTCCTAAAGGACTGGAACCACAATGGGCACTGCTGGTGCCTGAGCTGGCACCACTGGCTCAACTACATCTAGAATTTGCTCCTGAGCTGGAGCAACTGGTGGGTCTATACGTGCTGCTCTAGCTGCTGTATAAGCTGCACCTTGGCCTCTACCTCAGCCTCAACCTCTCATGGTCCTAGCTGGTTGTACCGGTGGCCATCCGCCCAATTCAGTACCACATATCCTCACCATATATGAGAGAATAGAATAACAGAAGTTTAGTTCCAGGAATCAATAAATTTGCATGACAAGAATACAAGAAAGTGAAGTTTTTCTAAGGGTCCGACAACCTCTCGAAGATAAGTACAGATATCTCTATATCGATCCGCAAGACTCTACTAAATCTACTCATGACTCGTGAGGCCTATATAACATAGGCTCTAATATCAACTTGTCACGACCCAAAACATACATGTCGTGATAGCGCCTATCACAATACAATAAACCCATGATTTTTATATTTGGAAAACATAACCGACATTCACAACCATACCAAAGTTTCTCAAATCCGATCACAACTTGACTTTTAAATCCTCAATTTAGTGCCTAGGAAGTTTTTACAAATTTTCACTAATTTCAACCCAAAGCACTAATTAAATGATGAAAACAATAATATATTCATGTAATTTAACTAAATCCGAGTTAGAATCACTTACCCCAATCACTCCCTTGAAAATCTCTCCAAGAATTGCCTCAATCCGAGCTCCCAAAATCAAATTATAAAATATGAATCAAACCCTCGTTTTGAATTCTTTTATTCTGCCTAGACACCCTTTCTTCGCGATCGAGAAGCACTAATTTACAGGCTGCCCAATTTATTCTACGCGAACACGGCATCCCACATGCGAACGTGATACGCTGACTTCCTATACCTACGTAATTGCAAACATCATCACGCGATCGCGAATAACAAATTTGCGTGAACCCAGCCTCCTCTTTTACTCTTCGCGAACACGACCTTACCCGCGCGTTCACGATTCACTACCTCTCCAACGCACGTGATCACAAAAAATACTTCTCGAACTCATAGAATGAAAATTCCAGCTTCCCCAACAACACTTCACGTTCACGATCCTCCTCTCGCGATCGTGTACAAGGACACCAGCACCAACAAAATCAGTAGTCTTCCAAGTTCCAAAATGCGCCGAATATGATCTAAATCATACCCGATGCCCCCTAGGAACTCAACTAAACATACCAACAAGTCCTAAAACATGGTACATACTTAGTCGAGGCGTCAAATCATATCAAACAATATCATAAACACGAATCGCACCCTAATTCAAGCCTAATGAACTTATGAACTTCTAACTTCTACATTTGATGCCAAAACCTATCAAATCAACTCTGATTGACCTCAAATTTTGCACACAATTCATAAATGACACAATAGATGTATTCCAACTTCCAAAACAAAATCTGAGCCCAATAACTACAAAGTCAACTCTCTGTCAAACTTCTCAACTCTCCAATCTTCCATTTTTCCAACTTTTTCCATTTCAAACCAAAATCACTTGCGGACCTCCAAATCGCTATCGGACACACTCCTAAGTCCAAAATTACCATACGAAGCTATTAGAACTGTCAAAACTCCACTCTGGAGTCATTTTCACATAAGTCAATATCTGTTCAACTCTTTCAACTTAGGCTTCCAACGTTGGGACTAAGTGTCCCAATTCATTTTGAAACATACCCGGAACCAATTCAACCACCACGACAAGTCATATAATAACAATCAAACATAGAATAAGCAGTAAATAGGGGAACAAGGTACAAGACTCAAAATGACTGGCCGTGTCGTTACACCTTTACTTGCTGCGGGTAAGGCTCTTTGTGATGTAGAAGTCGGAGAACTCACTTTCTGGGTTGGTGATGAATAAGTGGTATTCCATGTGTATCAGTCTATGCAGCAGCCAAATACAAATAAGGTGTGTTCTTTTGTGGATTTGGTGACCGGTGTTATGATTGATGATACAAGTGCTACAATCAATGTTGGTGATATGTTGGTGGCCATTTTGCTCAATTTTGATGATGACAAGAAGGATGGTTTCGTAGAATGCGTGAACTCTTTACAAGGAATGGGGTCGTACAACTATGCACCCCAAAAATTATCTTTGGATCTTGAGAATATGAAGACTCCTCCTACAATTGACGAGCCACCTACTTTGGAGTTGAAGCCATTGCCTCTATACCTTCAATACGAATTTCTTGGCCCTTGTTCTACTTTACCAGTTATTCTCTCCTCTTGTTTGACTAACGTGCAGGTTAATTCCATATTGGAGGTGTTACAAAAGAGGAAGAAGGCTATTAGATAGACGTTGACGGATCATTGGGGTATAAGCCCCGTCTTTTGAATGCATAAAATCAAGTTTGAGGATTGTGCTAAACCGTCCACTAAAAGACTCAACGAGGCTATACAAAAAGTTATCAAAAAGGAGATTATCAAGTGGTTGGATGACGGGGTTATCTACCCCATCTCCAATAGTTAATGGAACTCTCCGGTTCAATGTGTCCCAAAGATGGGGGGAGGCCATGCTGGTTACCAATGACAAGAAATAGTTGATTCCTAAGAGAACGGTTACCGGTTGGGAGGGTATACGTGGTCGACAAGTAATATAGAATTGTAAGTCCAATATCGTACCTACAGGGACTTGTGATTAACGATCAACAAAATTAAACCAAACAATTAATCTATTCAAGCGAATTTCTAATGATTATTAACTATGAATTCTAGAGTAGCAACCTAAGAAACTAAAGAAAATAAGTCGGAAATATTAGAGACGAACTCAATGTGAGTGAATATTCTAGAGCTATGGATTAGCTAACAATCCCGTTGAGTTTTCCACTTAAATCATCTAATTAATTTATCTGATTTATTGGTTGACATGGTTTATATTGCTCGTAGCCTTCTTCCGAAGCACAAATTGCCTATTCAAGTTAATCTAATGCCTATATTCCTATGGAATTAGAATTAACATGAATGCATTAATAATTCCTGTATAGTAACCAACCAACGCAATTAGGTATATTCCTATGCTAACCGCAAATCCGCCCCCCCAAGAGTCAAGATCTTGCTCTACTCAATCTTATATGCAATCTAGAATTCCCTCTCCCGAGTTCAATCCTAAATTTTTAGATAGTATTCAATTGGTGATCAAGCAGTCAAATAATTAAGCACAAGATTGAATAAATAAACCAATATGATAAAATAATAAGAACAATTCAAGCTTCAAACTACTATGTTCATGTAGCTTCCAACAACTATAGAACAAATAAACTATAAGATTAAAAGAAGAGAAGAAAAACTATTTAGAAGCCTCCTCCAAGCGTGGTGTGTGTTCCTCCACATGAATTCGCGTCCAAAATAGTCTCCCTGGGTCTAAGATATGTCAAAAGTCCTCAAAATAGCATTTTTATATGTATTTATACCAAGTAGGGTTGGGCCCAGACGAAAACACCTTCTCCCATGCGAAATAGGATAATCACTCTATAAAATTTTTACAGCCGCGCCGCACGCTGCGTCGCACAGTGCGACGCGGCAGTGGGGTAGTTCAGAGAGCTGTTTTCTGACAGACTATTGGAAAATTGCACAGGTGCAGCGCACGCTGTGGTACTTGAAATTCGCAAAAATGCAAAGCATTAAAGTTGTAGCACTTTCAAATAGCTTTCCAACTATGCATTGTGGAGCCCAAACGAACCTCTGAGCGAAAAGTTATGTGCATTTTACTAGACAATATGCCGTATGCCCGCTCGATTCTTTGTTTCGTTCTTAACTACTATCTGTTGATCCCCGAACAACATCCCGGATCTATTACTTGAGTTTTTACTCAGACTTCAAATCTCCAAATCACTTGAATTCATTCCATAATACATAGCTCGGAATCACTCCTACAAGGCATAAAACACATATTTAGAGCAAATACTAGCGATTAAAGCTCAAACTCAATTAAAGTGCAGTAAATTAGAGTGTAATAAGCGACTAAAATATGCAATTATAGCCTATCATCAACATCCCACACTTAAACCATTGCTCATCCTCGAGTAATCAAACTACACTTTATATAGACACGACATTTTTAAACAATTCTCCTAACTCATCACACCAGGAATATTTAAAATAGACTAAGTCCTACTTGATCCTAGACTAAATGAGCTTGATTAGTAGGGTAATACACTACGAGCAATCCTATAATGCATCTTTTATGACATATGAATGTTATTTCTGAGAGTGAGTGAATTCTTTCTATCTTGAGTTTCTAAGTGTTCTTAAATTTTATTGTGTGGAACTACTCTCTTTTGATGTATGAGGGCACTTGATTCATGAAGGAAAGGTAATTTCAGTGACCTCTATGTTAGAGTAAGTGGGTGAATTGCAAATAATGCGGTTGTAATGTAGGCTATAGGTCGGGTATGATACATTTAGATATAACAGTGACTACACCTCCCTAAGCACTTTAATACATACACTTTAACATTCAAAACCCCACACTTATGTCAAATCATTACTCCACCTTCACATCAATATATATTAACTCTCCACTTATTTAAGCACAATTACATCAAGAGTCACCACTATCGAAGAATATTTTTTACAGCAATACAACTATTTTTTTCTTTTCTTTTTCTTTTCAAGTGGCTCTTACTTTTTTTTCAAAATACTGCACCTTTCTCCTTATTTCATTATTTCCACTCGAAAGCCAAACCAACCACTCCATACTTTAACTTTTACAAAGTTCATAACAATTCAAGTGCTCATGAGAGGTGATATAGTTCAAATAGATGTTTTATACAAACAAATGGGTAAGGCTTGTAATGTGGTTGCCAAAGAAACAAGATTATAGGATCAAAGGGATTAAATATGATTCATAACAATTAGGAGACTAATATATATATATATATATATATATATATATATATATATATATATATATATATAGTTCAAAGAAACGCCTATATCACTTCCAAGATTGAACAAAACTACTATTTCGCTTTGCAAACACACGGGGCAAGTTCTAGACTGATAATGCAATGCACAGAATAACACAAAACCTTACAAACACTTGCACATAACTCACTCAGGATTGGACTCATCAAGACACTCTAGTCAAAGAAGTTAAGCAAAGTTAAGATCATATTTATACAATTTAAGGTACTTATACAAGAGTTAAAAACTGAGCCTAAGCGTCACAACCAAAGTACTCACTATTCTCAAGACATGATATAATTAAAATATATTGATTCAATTCAATTCTCAGCACAAGTTTTCCTACTTCTAAAAAATAAAAACTACTATACTCAATTAAAACAAAACCATTAGAAAAGAACCGCGGCGCAAAGAAAAACCAAGGAGGAATTGCTACACTACCTACAAAGAAAATCTTTTTGCCCTTTTTCTTTAGACTTAAATCCCTCAAGAAAGTTGTCTAGGAGATCCATCATCGGGAAAAGTCCAATTTTATATATATATATATAAACAAAAACTCTACACTAAGAATGAATACTACAACTAAGCTAAGATAGCACAGAATCTCACCCAAACAATCTCCTCACCCCACACTTAAAATTGTGCAATGTCCTCAATGCACACTATAAATAACAAGAGGGTAAAAGAGACTCCCTGGAAGGCCAATGGCCGAAGAATTAGCAGCTCTACTCAGACTTCTCCCAGGTATGATACCTTGTGCGGGTACCTCACACTCGGTTTCAAACACCTGCTCGATTTTGTACATGCCTTTTGGCTTTGACTCCATGCTCGTACTCCTACAAAATACAAAAACAACACTACAAATAATAACACAATATATAAAATAAGCAAGAGTAAAAAAAGAAAAATAAAATTGGGTTGCCTCCCAACAAGCGCTTAATTTAACGTTGCGACACGGCGCCATCACTTTTACCACTTTTTCTTCCACTTTGAAGATATTAATTGCGCCCCCAATTTTGCATCAATTTTTCTGTCACGTTCATGGGGTGGTGGTGTGAAAATAAATGAACCAAGCAATAAATATCGCATCTTGCACTTCTTGGACTTTAAGTGAGGAATGTCGTTTTACCTCCTCGGTATGGCAAATTTCAGAATATAAACACTTTGTTCCACATCCATTGAATCATCCATATGCTCGACTGGATCAATTCCCATGTCACCAACCAAACACAATGTTGAAAAGTGTTTAGAATGAGGTCCAATACGCTCCAACTCCAAAATTGCATTATTTTTGACATCCTCAATTTTGCACTCTTCGTCAACCTTGGTATCATGAATAATCTTTTGGTCGAATAGTTGGAATTCCTCTTCCCGCTCCACAAGCTGGCCAGTATCCACAAAATTTGGTTATGGGGCATCAGACACATCAACCTTTTTATTCAATTGATCATGCATGTCATGGATATCTAAGCCAAATTGGTCGATCTCTTGCCCGAGCTAAGTTCTTTCGTCTATCAGCTGTTCTGTCATATTTGAAAGACCATCACGGAGAAACCCATGAGATTTCATCAGTTGTTGTTCCTCTGCCAAGATTGGCTCAATATATCTGCTTTTCAAAAAATATTTCTGGTGGGAACTCGCTCTCTTCAGCCACTTACTTCGCCTCGGCCTTCATTCTCATGATTATTGCACTAATTCTTTGTGTAGCCTTTCAATTTTCATCTTTTTGCTCGGCTACTTGCTTTTTCATCATATCATGTTGCTCGACTACTTGCCTCATCATCTCTATAATACAATCTATGCTTTCCATATCCTCCACTTCCTTTCTCCTATCAAACTCATAAACATTATTAGAAACTTTATAATAAGAACTCTGAGAAGGATAATAAGAATTAGGACAACCATCCCAATGGCCACCTTGACAACCACACACATTACAAAAATTCCACACTTCGGACTAAGATGCACAATTTTTCCCCAAGTGTGGCCTCCACAATATGGACAAAGATCACCATAATAAGAATAACCAATATTCGACCAATTACCATTCCAAGATGCCATGTCAACAAAGTTAATAAAATATTAAACTAAGATGAAAATAAAAATTAAAACTTGAATAGGCAAAAAGTAAAAATCTAATCTAGTAGAATAGTTAATTTCTAAGTCCCCAGTGGCGCCAAACAACTTGTTGCGCCCAAACACACACACACAAGTATACGTGGTCGACAAGTAATATAGGATTCTAATTCCAGATATCATACCTACAGGGACTTGTGACTGACTATCAACTAAATTAAACCAAATAATTAATCTATTCAAGCAAAATTCTAATAATTATTAACTACGACTAATTTAGAATAGCAACCTAAGAAACTAAAGAAAATAAGTCGGCAATATTAAAGATGAATTAAATATGAGTGAATATTCTAGAACTATGGGCTAGCTAACAATCCCGTTAAGTTTTCCACTTAAATCGTCTAATTAATTTATTTGGTTTATTGGTTGACACGGTTTATATTATTCGTATCCTTCTCCCGAAGTAAAACTCGCCTATTCAAGTTAATCTAATTCCTATATTCCTATGGATTTAGAATTAACAAGACCACATTTATAATTTTTGTTTAGTAACCAAGCAAGGTGATTAGGTATATTCCTATCCTAACTGCAAATTCGCCCCCTTCAAAGTAAAGATCTTGTTGTACTCAATCTTATATGCAATCTAGAATTCCCTCTCCCGAGTTCAATCCAAGATTCGTAGATAGTATTCAATTGGTGATCAAATAATCAAATAACTAAGCACAAGATTGAATAAATAAACTAATATGATAAAATAATAAGAACAATTCAAGCTTCAAACTACAACGTTCATGTAACACCCAACAACTCTAGAACAAATAAACTATGAGACTAAAAGAAGAAAATAAAAACTATTTAGAAGCCTCCGCCAAGCGTGGTGTGTGTTCCTCCACGTGAATTCCCCTCAAAAATAGTCTCCCTAGGTCTAAGATATGGCAAAAGTCCTAAAAATAGCGTTTTTATATGTATCTATACCAAGTAGGGTTGGGCCCAGATGAAAACACCTTCCCCCGCGCAAAATAGGACAATCACTCTATAAAATTTTTACCATCGCGGCACGACAGTGGGGAAGTTAAGAGAGCTATTTTCTGACAGACTGTTGGAAAATTGAATAGGTGCGGCACACATTGCGGTGCCGTGTGCAGCGCGATAGTGGAAATTTGCGAAAATGCAAAACATAAACGTTTTAGCACTTTCAAATAACTTTCCAACGATATATTGTGGAGCCCAAGCGAAGTTCTGAGCGAAAAGTTATGTGTAATTTACTAGACAATGCGCCGTATGCCCGCTTTTTTTTTTCGTTTCGTTTTTAACTATCATCCGTTGATCCTCGAACACAATCATGGCTTAATTCCTTTGGCTTTTACTCTGACTTCAAATCTCTAAATCACTTGAATTCATTCCATAATATCTACATAGCTCGGAATCACTCATACAAGGCATAAAACATATACTTAGTGCAAACACTAGCGATTAAAGCTCAAACTAAAATAAAGTGCAGTAATTTAGTGTGTAATAAGTGACTAAAATATGCCATTATAGCCTATCTTCAATTATCAAAATTTCATCAAAGTTACAAAAAGGATCACTTTCCACTTCCTTTCTTAGATCAAATGCTAGATAGATTGGCTGATCGTGCTTCTATTATTTTCTTGATGGGTATTTGGGATACAATCAAATTCTCATTGTTCCGGAAGATCAAGAGAAACCAACCTTTACATGTCCCTATGGTACTTTTGCTTTCAAGATGATTCCATTTGGTTTTTGCAATGCACCGACGACTTTTGAACGGTGTATGATGACTATTTTCACAGACATGGTGGTGGACTATCTTGAAGTTTTCATGGATGACTTCTCGATGGTTGGGATTCTATTGATGATTGTCTTGTAAATTTGGACATAGTGTTGGCTAGATGTGAAGAAACCAACTTGGTACTCAATTAGGATAAATGCCATTTCATGGTTGAGGATGGTATTATCCTTGGCCATAAAATCTCAAGGAATGGAATTGAAGTTGACAAGATGAAGATTGAGGTAATATTTAAGCTTCCACCCTAACTTTGGTGAAGGGTGTGAGGAATTTCCTAGGCCAAACGGGTTCTTACCGGTGCTTTATCAAAAATTTCTCTAAATTGGTGGACCCATTGTGTAAGCTCCCTGAGAAGGATACCAAGTTCAATTTCAATGATGATTGTATGTGGGCTTTTGAACTATTGAAGCTCAAGTTGAGACTACTCCTATCCATACCGCTCCAAATTAGAGTTTGCCTTTTGAACTGATGTGTGATGTAGTGACATAGCACTTGGTTTTTTTTGTGGAAATATATCAACAAAGTTTTTCATTTGATTACTATGCTATTAATACCATGAATAGTTCCTAAGTCAATTATATTGTTACGGAGAAAGAGCTCATTGCTATTGTGTTTGAATCGAGAAGTTCCACCCGTGCTTGACGGGTGCCAAAGTTATTTTCCACACAGATTATGCGGCGCTTCGCTATCTTTTAAGAAAAACATATTCTAAAGCCCTGTTGACGAGATGGGTACTTTTGTTGCAAGAAATTGATATTGATATCCAAGATAGAAAAGGCAGTAAAAACCAAGTGGTGAACCACTTGTCTCGTTTAAAGGAGGAGGGGAGGCAGCATGATGGCCTTGAAGTCAATGACTCCTTCCCCAATGAGAAATGTTTTGCAATTTTAATTGAAGATGTGCCATGTTTTGCGGACTTGGAAAATTTTCTTGTGAGTGAAATCATTCCGGGTGAGTTCTCTTCAAACTAAAGCAAGAACGGGGGCCAAAGTACTTACCTGTGGTTTTTATTGGCCTACTCTTTACAAGGATGCAAGTGATTTGGTGAAAAGATGTGATGAATGTCAATGAGCTGGTGGAATCTCAAATAAAAATGAGATGCCTCATACAACCATCTTGGAGATTGATATTTTCGATGTTTGGGGCATTGACTTTATGGGCCCTTTTGTGAATTCTTGTGGAAACACTTCCATCTTGGTCGCAGTGGATTATGTGTCCAAATGGGTTGAGAATGTCACATTATCTAACAATGAGGCGAGAATTATAAAGGTTTTCTTGAAGAAGAATATTTTTACAAGGTTTGGTACTCTATGTGCAATCATAAGCGATGAGGGGTCACACTTTTACAACAAAGCTTTTGACACTTTACTTAGCAATTATGGTTTTACTCACAAGGTCATGACTCCCTATCACCCACAAGCTAGTGGGAAAGTGGAAGTCTCCAACTGGGAGATAACTAGTATCTTGTCTAAAATGGTGAATGCTAATCGAACAGATTGATCCAAGAAGCTTGATGATGCATTTTGGGCATATCAGACGACTTACAAAACACCTATCAAAATGTCTCCATACCGGTTAGTGTTCAGGAAAGCTTGTCATATTCCAATGGAACTAGAGCACAAGGCAATGTGGGCTTTAAAGAATTTGAATCTTGATTGAGATATAGCTGCTAACTTGCGGGTTGCACACTTGAATGAATTGGATAAGTTCTGGTACCAAGCATATGCGAGTTCTTCCTTGTATAAAAAAAGATGAAATATCTTCATGACAAATACATTTGGAACAAAGAGTTCAAGTTGGGGGACCCTGTGTTGTTATTTAATTCAGGGTTGAGGGTGTTTCCGGGGAAGCTAAAATCCATGTAGAGCGGTCCGTTTGAAATTGTTGGCACCTTTCGGTGCATTAGATTTTAAGAACAAAAACAATAAAGTATTCCGAGTTAATGGTCATCGAATGAAGCACTACTTGGGAAAGGTTGGATATAGCCACGTGGTGGCGGTCATTTACTTCACTTGAAGATACATTGATACTGCATCGTGTCGCGATGTTAAATCTGCTTCTTGGGAGGCAACCCATTTTCTTTTCCTTTTTGTTTTGTAGTTAGGTGTTATTATTTTTCTAACTTGATTTAAAGTGTGCTACATGGTTGAGTGTTATATGCAAGAAGGGTGGACATAAAAATGGCCAAGTGTTGAAGGAAATGCGGACCATACCTTAGTTATGCGGAACGCATAATTAAGTGTGCCACATCAGATAAGCTTATGCGGCCGCACATTTCACATGAGGACCGCACAATGGGAAGCTTGACAAAGTGTCAAATATGCACCGTGATCGGACACCATGCCGCACACATGGTGGTGATGTGCAAATATTGAAACCCAAAAAAGGGAAATGAAATGGTAATTGAAGTATATGTCTCAAATAAGGCGACCTAGCCGGTCGGGTCGGGATCGGACTTCGCTCAAGATAGCGGTGGTGTTGAGAACAGTGATGAGTATATGAAAGAAACGCCCGAATTGAATTATGGAAATTTTATGCAATATTATGTGGCATATATATATATGTGATGATGTGGTGTCTGGTCCAAACTTTTGATTTACTCTTGTGATTTTTTTTGATTCTTGCTTGATAGTTCTTTCTAGTAAAATGGTGTTTAGTTATATATACTGGTACTATTCCATGGTACTAACGTCCCTTTTTCCAGGGGCACAACATTTTTTTTAAATGAATGTAGGTGGATCTATTGCGGATAGTGCCAACTGCGTGTAGTAGGTTACCTTATTCTCAAAGTCTTGGTGAGCCCCTTCCTCCTTCAAAGGGTTGTATTGTATACCTTTTGTTGTTGTGGATTTCTATTTTGAGGTATAGTCGGGGCCTTGTTGTCGGCATTGTTATACTCATCCTTTATATCCTTAGAGGCTCCGTAGACATGGGTGTGGGTCATGTATGGGTGTTGTGAGGGATCATACACTATGTTGTAATTATAAAACTCTTGCTTTATATAAATTGTAACCTTATGGAAATTTCGGAAACTAACTTAAACTATGGATTAAGCTTGTAATATGGAATTAGCTATCATTGTTGAATATACAACCTTTCCTTGCCTAAATAAAAAGGGAAACATGGTTATTTTATTAATAAAGAGTGGGGTAGGAAGTAAGTGTTAAGGCTTGCTTGGTTGGGTTCACCTGATCGAGCGCTGGTCATGTCTCCCGAGGTTGGGGCGTGACAAACTTGGTATCAGAGCATAAGGTTTTAAAGTGTCCTAGGATGTCATAGAGCCGTGTCTAGTAGAGTCCTTCTTATCGGTGTGTAGTCGATCACATCTATAAGTTGGAGTCTATTCGAACATTTAGGAATTCCACCCTTCTTTGATATTCTGGATCATGCAGTGAAACCGTTCCCTCCCTAATCAGTGCGTTGTTTTATCATTTAGTAAATGGCACCTAAGAAGAAAGCGAGAATTGGCCAAACAGCCAATGCCACCTTAGAAGTGGCTGGTGATTCACTGCTTGATGCTGCGGGTGAGGGTAGTCGCCCTACTATTACTCTGCTTGATACCTCTATTCCAGAGCAGACTACCCCAGTTCCTACACCTGCGGAGGGCAACACTATCCCTCCTGTTGATACTCCTGTCCCGCCTCCAGCACCAACTTCCGGTTCTGGTATTTCTGATGGGGATCTTAGGGGAGCTATTCAGATGTTGACCCTACTAGTGGCCTCTCAGGCCCAGAGGTCAGGTATTGCACCCAGTTCATCATCTAGCTAGCAAGGGGATTCCACCAGTTCCAGGGTGAACAGATTTTATTCAGTAAGACCCTCCAGTATTTTTGGGTGCCAATCCGGAAAAGGACACTCAGAATTTTATTGATGAGATGCACAAAACTCTTAGGGTCATATGTGGGATTAAGACAGAGGGAGTAGAGTTGGATGCCTACCGTCTAAAAGGGGTGGCCTATGCGTGGTTTGAGTTATGGGAGGATTCCCGCGAGGAGGGGAGCCCTCCGGCCAGGTGGAGTGAGTTCATAGATGCCTTCATAGATCACTTCCTGCCTACTGAGACAATGGGCAGCCCATGCAACAGAGTTTAAAAATTTGAAGCAAGGTAATAAGAGTGTGTGGGAGTACCACATGGTGTTTGCTCGCTTGTCCAAGTATGCCATCCATATGTTGCCCACAATGGAGGCCAGAGTGCACCAATTTGTTCAAGGCCTTAATTCTTTAACCATTAATGAGGCTTCTACGGCTGCATTGAATTCTGATATGAACTACGGGAGGATGGTTGCATTTGCTCAGGCTACAAAGGGCCATAAATTGAAGAATATAATTGAGAGAGAGGGTAACAGCAAGGTCCGATCTACGGGCAACATGGGAGAGTCCCAAGGTGGGGGAAGATCAACTTTCAGGGGAGGTTCATTAGGGCCTTCCCAGTCTATTGCCTAGTCTTCATCCAGTGCACTACCATCAGGGCCTAGCCAGTAGCAGTGGAGTCGCTTCAGGCTCGGTCAGGGCAACAGGGGATCCCATCAGAGG
Source organism: Nicotiana glauca (assembly GCA_026770625.1). Lineage (NCBI taxonomy): Eukaryota > Viridiplantae > Streptophyta > Magnoliopsida > Solanales > Solanaceae > Nicotiana > Nicotiana glauca. The sequence continues at coordinate 245,383 of MU717820.1, forward strand.
GGTTGATCAGGAGAGAGGTCCCAATAGTAGCAGAGGTCCCCGTGCCCCAAGTGCGGGAATATGAACTCGGGGATTTGCTACATGGAGTTACCTATATGCTATGGATGTAGGATGAAGGGTCATATCCAGATATGTTGTCGTGTATCCCGCCAGGGAGCGGGCAGGGGCACAACTCAGCCTTCCAGTCCAGCAGCTGCTACATCTTCAGCGCCTTCTCCAGCTCGAGGTTCCCTAGCACTCGTAGGGCGTGGTGCATCTAGGGGTGGTGCGCAAAGTTCAAGAGGACCCATCCGATTCTATGCTATGAGTGGTCTCCAGACTGCAGAGGCTTTTCCAGATGTTGTTACAGGTGTTCTGACTGTCCAATCTCATGATGTGCATGCACTTATTGATCCCGGTTCCACACTGTCCTACATTATTCCTTTTGTTGCTATGGAATTCAGGATAAAACCAGAACAACTTCATGAACCATTCTCAGTGTATACCCCAGTGGGTGAGTTATTTTTTGCTGCTCAAGTCTATAGAGAGTGTATTGTCACAGTGCGGGGTAGGGACACCACAGCCGATCTTGTTGAGTTAGGAATGATCGACTTTGATGTAATAATGGGGATGTATTGGCTTTATTCCTGCTTTGCCAAACTTGATTGTCAGACTAGAACTATTAGGCTTGAATTCCCTGATGAGCCTGTTATTGAATGGAAGGGAGATAATGTAGTGCCTAGAGGTCGGTTTATTTCCTACCTTAAGGCTGAAAAGATGATCAAGAACGGGTGTATCTATCATCTAGTTCGGTTGCAGACACCAACGCCGAGGCACTTAGCCTTGAATCTGTACCAGTTGTGAATGAATTCCTGGATGTCTTTCTAGATAAGCTCCCTAGGATTCTGCCAGACATGGAGATTGATTTTGGGATCGATGTGATGCCAGGCACGCATCCTATATCAATTCCACCTTACATAATGGCACCGGCAGAATTGAAAGAGCTAATGGAGCAATTGAAGGATTTGTTAGAGAAGGGTTTCATCCTGCCGAGTGTGTCGCCATGGGCGCACCAGTCTTGTTTGTAAGGAAGAAAGATGGATCGCTGCGGATGTGTATTGACTACCGATAACTCAACAAAGTCACAATCAAAAACAAATATCCTCTACCAAGAATAGATGACGTGTTTGATCAATTACAAGGTGCTACGTGCTTCTTAAAGATTGATTTGCGGTCCAGGTATCATCAATTGAAAATAAGGGAGCGGGATATTCCAAAAATAACTTTTAGAACTCGGTATGGCACTTTGAGTTTATGGTGATGTCTTTTGGGTTAACAAATGCCCCGACAACTTTTATGGATCTTATGAATTGAGTCTTCAAGCCCTTTCTAGACTCCTTTGTGATAATGTTCATTGACGACATTCTAGTATATTCCCAAGTTGGGAGGACCACGCTAACCATCTCAGGGCAGTTTTGTAGACTCTTCAGCAACATCAATTGTATGCGAAGTTTTCAAAATGTGAATTTTGGCTAGAATCTGTCGCATTCTTGGGTCATGTCGTTTCCAGGGAAGGAATTATGGTCGATCCTCAAAAGATAGTAGTGGTGAAGAATTGGCCTAGACCTACCACTCCAACGGACATTCATAATTTCTTGGGTTTGACTGGGTACTACAGAAGATTTGTTGAGGGATTTTCTACTCTTGCCTCTCCATTGACTAAATTAATGCAGAAAGTAGTTAAATTCCAATGGTCCGATGCTTGTGAAAAGAGTTTCCAGGAATTGAAATCAAGGTTGACAACATCACTGGTATTAACCCTGCCAGAGGGTACAGAGGGGTTTGTGGTATATTACGATGCTTCGAGAATTGGGTTTGGGTGTGTGTTAATGCAACATGGTAAGGTTATAGCTTACGCTTTTAGGCACCTTAAAAATCATGAAAAGAATTACCCAACTTATGGCTTAGAATTGGCAGCAATGGTATTTGCTCTAAAACTTTGGCGACATTATCTATACAAGGTCCACGTAGATGTATTCACAGACCATAAGAGCCTCCAATATATTTTCAAGCAGAAGAAGTTGAATCTGAGACAGAGAAGATGGTTAGAGTTACTTAAGGACTACAACATCGACATTCTCTATCACCCAAGAAAGGCTAATGTTATAGCAGATGCTCTTAGTCGGAAGTCTATGTGGAGCTTAGCTCATATGAAGGCAAACCAGAGACTGTTGGCGAGGGAGGTTCATCAGCTGGCTAACTTAGGAGTTTGCTTGGCGTAATCTAGTGAAGGAGGAGTGATTGTACAAAATAGAGCCGAATTGCCGCTCGTGTCGGAGGTGAAAGAAAAGTAATTCAATGATCCATTGCTAGCACAACTGAGGGAAGGGATTTATAGTCATAAGACCATAGCTTTTTCCTTAGGCATGAATGATGGTACCCTATGATATCAAGACTGCCTATGTGTTCCAGATATTGATAGTCTTCGGGAAAGGATCATGGCAGAAGCTCATACATCCAGATATTCCGTGCACCCAAGTTCTATGAAAATGTATCATGATATCAAAGAGATTTATTGGTGGAACAACATGAAGTGGGATGTGGCAGACTTTGTGGCGAAATGTCCGAATTGTCAGCAAGTGAAGGCCAAACATCAAAGGCCCAGTGGATTGGCTCAAAGCATAGAAATCCCGATGTGGAAATGGGAAATGATTAACATGGATTTTGTGGTAGGGTTGCCGCGCAAGTTTGACTCAACTTGGGTAATCGTAGATCAACTCATGAAATCAGCACACTTCTTGCCAGTTAAAGCTACCGACATAGCGTAACATTATGCTCAGTTATATATCAAGGAAATAGCCAAGTTACATGACATACCAGTCTCAATCATATCAGATCGAGGGGCTCAGTTCACAGCCAACTTTTGGAAGAAGTTTCAGCAAGGTTTGGGTACGCAGGTAAATCTTAGCACAACTTTTCACCCTCAAATTGATGGGCAAGCAGAGCGGACTATTCAGACGCTTGAGGATATGTTGCGTGCTTGTACTCTTGATTTCAAAGGTAGCTGGGATGACCATTTGCCGCTCATAGAATTTGCCTACAACAACAGCTTCCATGCTAGCATCCAGATGGAACCATTTGAGGCATTGTATGGTAGGAGGTGCAGGACTCCCATTGGGTGGTTTGAGGTTGGATAAGCAGAATTGATAGGGCTGGACCAAGTGTATCAGGCCATGGAAAAGGTCAAGATTATAAAGGAAAGGTTGAAAGCTGCTCAAAGTCACCAAAAGTCTTACTTAGATGTTCGTCGCAGAGATTTAGAGTTCAAGGAAGATGATTGGGTATTTTTGATGGTTTCCCCTATGAAGGATATCATGCGGTTTGGGAAAAAGATAAAGTTGAGTCCGAGGTATGTCAGACCATATAGAATTATTCAGAGAATTGGTCAGGTGGCATACAAGCTCGATCTGCCACCCAAAATGTCGTTGGTACATCTGGTCTTTCATGTGTCTGTGTTGAGGAAGGTAGTGGGAGACCCGTCCGCTATTACGCCAGTTGAGACCATTATGGCGGAATCAGCAAGTTGAGGAAGCCACTTGGGAAGCCGAGGATGAAATGAAAAAGAAGTACTTGCATTTGTTTGAATAGTCATGTAATAGCTTTTATGCATTTGATTTCTACGAACTCTTATCTTGTAATTTAATCAATGAAAACTGTCCCGTTCTGGTTATATATGTTGCCTATGTGGTCATGGTTGGGGTTGTACATTATAAGTCATATTATGTTAAGAAACATGTATATGCTGATTAGGATATGATTCTGGGTCTCTATGACAGGTGGATAGGCCTAGATACAAAGGAAACGCTGGCGAAATTTTTGGAAATTTAGGGAGTTAGCCAAATTTGGAAACTATTAACAGGTTTTAGGTTGTAAAAGGCAGAAGACTGCATACATAACTCCTAATAAGTGACCCTTGATCCTCATTAGAGGGCGAATGATTTTAAGCGGGGGAGGATGTAAGGCCCCGTGAAAACTTGTACTCAACACCTAGTAGCTCGTAGTGCCAAGTTGTGAATATGTGTTAGGAATGTGTAAAATTCTTCGCGGTGAGCTTGCTCGCGGCGGTTCGGACCCTTTGTACTGATCTAAGAATTTAAAAATCAAGAATCAAAGTTTTCCAAAAAAGTGCTATTATGCGGTCCAGAATGCGGTCACAAATCAAGTATGCGGACCGCATTTGTACCGCAAAGTGATTCAGTGTGTTAGTTAAAATTGAGGTCAAAATGCGATCCATTATGCGATCGCATAATAGGTATCCGGAACACATTTCTACCGCAAACCCTAACAGAATGTTCAAATTTTTGGAGCACTTTTGCGGTCCATTCGACGGGCCATATTTTCTCTTTGCAATCGCAAATGCGATCGCATACTTGACTCGGGGCTCCAATTTTTCTACTTTTAAACCCGAACCCCTATCGATATATTCGATATTATAGCTCATTTTAAGCATTTATTCTGACACTTTTATATAAAGAGAGAGGGTATTAGAGAGGGAAAGTGTCTCCCTTCAAATTCCCCTTGAGCCTTGCTAAAACATTGAAGAAAATCAAGTGAAGACACCTAAAGTTTCATTCCCAAGAGGTAAGATTCATCACCTCAGCTCTTATTTCTACACTTAGCTACATAGGGTTAGTAGAGAAGTATTTCATGAGTATAAGAATGAAATTCTCTGAATGCATATCACACCATAGGATATTGGAAGGTAAAAAACTAAAAAGAAGGCAATTGGGGGTATAAAATGATAGAAATTCCTTACAAAAAAGGGGCTAAGATCACAATGCACCTTTAGTGTTTGATGATGTGCTCGAATCAAGCTAGAATTTCAGTTTTGTCTCTAATTCTCGGTTCAATTTGTAACTCTTACACAATAGATCAAAGTGCTAAGAGTTCCGGAATTTTGTAAGGATTAAGGAAATCTATATTGAGGTATGTATGGCTAAAACCCCCTTTTATTAGAAATTGAGCTCCGTTGGCGTCTACGCAAATGTGGTAAGACTAGAACTTGTTGATGCGCCAGTTGTCATTTTACATGAATTGGTGTGCAATTATATATGTATCAACATGAAGAATGTGCCTTAACGCGTGTAATAAACTATTCTTGATATTTAAATATGTGTTAAAAATGCAAATCATGTGTTGGGTTGCTTGGTTGGGTTCACCCGATCGAGCGCCGATTGCGTCTCCCGAGGTTGGGGCGTGACACTAAATCTCAAGTCAATCTTGGAAAACACCTTGGCACCCTGAAGTTGATCAAATAAGTCATCAATCCTCGATAACGAATACTTGTTCTTGATAGTGATTTTGTTTACCTGCCTGTGGTCTATACACATCCTCATAGAGACATCTTTCTTATTCACGAACAACACTGGTGCACCCTAAGGCGAGATACTAGGTCTAATGAATTCCTTATTAAGCAAATCCTACAACAACTCCTTCAATTCTTTCAACTCAACTGGGTCCATACGGTGTGGTGTGATAGAGATAGTCTGATTGCCCAAAGCCAAGTCAATGAAGAAGTCGATATCTCTGTCAGGTGGCATCCCAGACAATTCTGTAGGAAACACCTATGGGAACTCGTGCACAACTATTACTGAATCTATGGAAGGAACCTCCACTCTAGGATCATAGATATAGGACAAATATGTCAAACACCCCTTCTCGACCATGTGTTGAGCCTTCACATAAGAAATGACCCTACTAGTAAAATGGCCAGGAGTCACTCTCCATTTTAATCGAGGAAACCCCGTCATGGATAATGTCATAGTCTTGGCGTGATAGTCCAACATAGCGTGATAAGCTAACAACCAATCCATGCCTAAGATAACGTCAAATCACCATATCACGAAGTAGAAGTTCCACCGTAGTCTCATAGCTCCTGATAGTGACCAAACAAGCACGATATACCCGATCTACTACAATAGAATCTCCGATAGGTGTAGATTTATAAACAAGAGCAACTAAAGAATCACGAGACATATCCAGATATGAAGCAAAATAGGATGACACATATGAATAAGTGGAACCCAAATAAAATAGAACTAGTGCATCTCAATGGCAAACTTTAATACCTGTGATGACCGTATCCGACTACTCTACCTTAGGTCTAGCTAGGAATGTATAGAAATGGGGCTGAGCCCCACAACTCTGACCTCATCCTGTCGGACAAGCTGGCCTCTACCTCTAATGTCCTGAACTCCACCTCTAGCAGCCCAACCTCCACCTCTGACTGTGTGACCCCCGCCTCTAGTTGGCTAAGTGGGTGGTGGAGCAACCATGTATGGAGCAACCATGTATGACCCCAGCCTTCACATAAGAAATGACCCTACTAGTAAAATAGCCAGGAGTCACTCTCCATTTTAATCAAGGAAACCCCGTCATGGATAATTTCATAGTCTTGGCGTGATAGTCCAACATAGCGTGATAAGCTAACAACCAATCCATGCCTAAGATAACGTCAAATCACCATATCACGAAGTAGAAGTTCCACCGTAGTCTCATAGCTCCTGATAGTGACCAAACAAGCACGATATACCCGATCTACTCCAATAGAATCTTTGATAGGTGTAGATTTATAAACAAGAGCAATTAAAGAATCACGAGACATATCCAGATATGAAGCAAAATAGGATGACACATATGAATAAGTGGAACCCGAATAAAATAGAACTGGTGCATCTCTATGGAAAACTTTAATACCTGTGATTACCGTATCCGACTACTCTACCTCAAGTCTCGCTAGGAATGTATAGAAACGGGGCTGAGCCCTACAACTCTGACCTCATCCTCTCGGACAAGCTGGCCTCCACCTCTAATGTCCTGAACCCCACCTCTAGCAGCCCAACCTCGACCTCTGACTGTGTGACCCTCGCCTCTAGTTGGCGAAGTGGGTTTTGGAGCAACCGGTGCTGAAATCATTACACAAATACCTTGATGTGGTTTGCTGCTCATCAATCTAGGACACTACCTCCTAACATGAACTGCATCGCCGCACTCAAAGCAACCCCTCGACTAGCCTAGCTGCTGAGTCTGAGATGATACCTGATGACCAGAATATCCACTATAGTAACTTTATAGTGGTGGTGTAGTGATAGGAAATAAAGGTGTATTAAATGCTGGCTGCTCAGGATGAGACCCATAATAACCACGACTTCCTGAAGCGACATGTGCTACCTAAAACGTTGGTATACTAATGTTACCCCCTGCACCTCGTGTGCAAATTCAGGCACTTCGGATCCAGTGGCAGTGGTTGATCGAGGCTTTTGACTTAGGATATTATTGAGGTACCTGCATGGCGTTCGAAGGCCTTGGCTCTCTACCTTACTTTCTTATTGTATTTTAGTTGTTCCCTTAGACATTATGTTAGACTATGTATTTTCGTAGATACTCATGCACTCAGTGACACCCTAATTTCGGGTTAGATTGTTATCTATTCTTGGAAATTTCTTATGTCTCAAATAGTTATTTAACTATTAAAAGCTCGCATAAATGTTTTCAAACTTATTATTATTGTGTTGATTGTTGAGTTGAGGCTGGCCTAGTTTCACAATAGGCGCCATCACGATGGGTCGAGTTTTGGGTTGTGACAATTGCTTGACTTCTTTTGATGATATTTTCTTGGATTTCCGTGATTGGAGGGTTAGAGCGAGGTTTTGACGCGATTTATGGTTGAAGCTAGCCTAGGAGAAGGTAAGTCTGTTGGCTAACATTGTTAAGAGGGAAACCCCTAGAATTTAAATTAATTTCTCTTTGTTTAAGGTATTGGGGTGGTGTATATTCATGGTGGTAAGCATATATGCACTTACCAAGTTTATATCATGCTCGAGGTAGAATTGAGATACTTTATGCATTATTTTGATTTTGTGGTCATTTGATGCATCAATTGTTTTGGCTTATGTGACTAAGTTTGATGTTTTATTCATGTTAGAAATCATGCCTAGGATTATGATTATTTATGAAGGCATGGTAACTTATCCTTGATATGTTGAATTGCTTAAATTATCCGTAGTCACATTTAGATTTCATGAGCACATATCCGCATGATTATTGTTAAGTCCTTATGCAGCTTTATTCTATTACTTCTTGGGCATATGCATATATATTACATTTGGATACTTTATTGGGAATGAAATTGTGGCAAAAGAGGCAAGGTTGTCATTTGAAATATATTTATAGAACAGAACATGGTGAGCGGATATTTGATTTTGAGTGATGCTATTAAGCTCCTCTTTGTCCTAGGATTTGGTGTCGTCCCTCTTGAGTCAAGTGATACACTGTTACTTTAGGCCCTATGAGCATGGTCGGTACATGAAGTTTGTACTACGTCAATACATGGATTTTGGATTGGGTTATTGTGATGAATTTTGCATAGTTCTTTCAACGCTTCGCTCTCATATTCAATCCAACCTAAGAATATATGTCTATAGAATTAGAATTCAAAAGAACACACACACACACACACACACACACACACACACATATATATATATATATATATTTCTTGCAAAAATAACCAAGTAAGGTAACTAGAATATGTTTATCCTAATCGCAAATTTATTCTCGGATGCCCGGATTCAAGAACTTACTCTATTCAATCTTATATTCAATCTATAGTTCCCACTTTTGAGTTCAACTATAAATTCATAGTAGGGTATTCTTGAAAATTGACTTGAGATTGGGTTACCATCAGTTGAATATCAGGGCTTCAAACCTTCCTAAGACGACTTTTAGGATCCGTTATGGGCATTATAAATTCTTGGTGATGTCTTTTGGTTTGACTAATGCTCCAGAAGCATTCATGAATTTGATGAACAATGTATTCTACCCTTATTTGGATTCTTTTGTCATTATGTTTGTTGATGATATCATTGTATAATCCTGTAATAGGGAGGAACATGAGCAACATTTGAGGACCGTTCTTCAGATTCTGAGGGAGAAGAAGTTATGTGTCAAGTTATCTAAGTGTGAGTTGTGATTGGATTCAATGGTATTCTTAGGCCACGTGGTGTCTAGCGAGGGATTTAAGGTGGATCCGAAGAAGATTGAGGCAGTACCGAGTTGGACCGGACGTTCTACAACCACAAAGATTAGGAGTTTTTTGGTTTGGCTAGTTACTATTATTGCTTTGTGGATGGTTTCTCATTTATTATAGCTCCATTAACTAAGTTGACTCAGAAGGGTGTTTCATTCTGGTAGTCTGATGAGTGTGAGGGGAGCTTTTAGAAGCTCAAGACTGCTTTGACTACAACTTCAGTTTTGGTGTTGTCTTTAAGATCGGGGTCATACATGGTTTATTGTGATACTTTGTGTATTGGTCTCAGGTGTATGTTGATGTAGGATGATAAGGTTATTTCTTGTGCTTCATGTTAGTTGAAGCCCCATGAGAAGAATTACCAGGTGCACAATTTGGAGTTAGCGCTGTTATGCATGCACTCAAGATTTGGAAGAATTATTTATATGGCGTGTCTTATAAGGTGTATACGGATCATCAGATTCTTCAATGTGAGCACGTGATTTTTGCCTCACATGAATTACTACTACAGAATTCCCAAAATTAGATCTTTACTTTAATTATTTGTTATTCTAGGAATTATTGTAGAATTTTTCTGATTTTTTGTATTTTTTTGGGCATGTTTAATTTTATTTAATGCATTAAAAAAAACAAAAAATATAGTGCATCTGCATTCAGGATTTAATTTTATATTTTTAGATTAATTAGTACATTAATCAGTTTGACAAAAAAATACAAAAATGGGAAAAATCACAAAAAATAACTTACTCTTGCAATTTTATTGTTTAATTTTGAATTTTGGTCTTTTGCTTTCTTTTAGTTTGATATTTAATTACTTGTGGTAATTATTAGGCGAAATGGCTTCCTGACCACTTCAACTTGTAGGGCTTTTGAAGCCGATACATGAACTTTGGATTTTCCCATTTGAACACTCGAACTCATGATTCCCTTAACTAATAAACACATTTGACCCTTGAGCTATGCGCGTGTATTACACATACACAGATGTGTCCATCCAGTCAGCAAAGGACCAATCCAAAAGTAAGACCCTACCCAACTAATGACATGTGTAATTTTTAAATAAAAATTATCACCTATATTTATATTTTTTAAAAATAAATAAATCCATAAGAAAGAAAAAACTCAAACCCTTCCAGCTTCCTCTTCCCGTTCCTTCCCATCATCCCCCCTCCCCCCCCCCACACATGTAACTCATTCGTCTACTTCTATATCAGCACTCATTTCCTAGTTTTTCTTTGTCCTCTGCTCTCTCTCCAATTTTTTTGTTTCTAGCTAGGTAGATTGTTGGAGAAATTCTCCGATCAGTACTGTCGTAGAATTGATTTTCTTTAAAGTTGTGACAATTAATTCATTGTGGTGGACAATTTGCGTGACCTCCTTAGTAGCAGGAATCGATTGGCATTGCTCTTGGGTGATTTGGACCACTGGAACGCCATCTCCGACCAACTGGAGCCCGCTGGAGAGTTGCAGGTCATCAAAAGTGGCGATTCCTACATTGAAATCTCATGATTTTTGGTGGAGAGGTAGTTCTTCGTGTGGAGTACAATCTCTACGGCTTGGAATTGCATGATTGAATGGTTAAAAATTGAAGAATAGTCAGACCCGGTGAATTGAAGTGCCTAATCTCTATATCTGACCCGATGATTTTTTCTATTTTTTTAAATTAATTATTTATCTTTTTTTATAATTATTTATCATATTCACATGCTTAAAACCGGTGATTAACACGCAATTGGCCACATCATCTATAATATTGCCTCCTACGCATAGTCAACGTTCAAAGGTATTTATTAGTAGATATTTTCTCAAGTAGAGGTGTTCAAATGGGAAAATCCAAATTTCATGTATCGGCTTTCAAAAACCCTATAAGTTTAAGTGGCCAGGAAGCTATTTCGCCTAATTATTACTTAGAGTTAATTATTTTAATTTGGTAAGATAATTTGGTTTAGGGATAATTTAGGTTTTATTTTCAATTTTGAGAAGAAAAATAGTTTTGAAATAAAAAGAAAAGGAAAAGAATGAAAAGAATCGGAATTTTGGGCCAATTTAATTCAATTCCCTGAAGCCCAATTGATTTAAACACGAATACCCGTCCAAACCCGGTTAAAATTGGCCCAAAACCCATGCCATACCCGGTCCAGACCCTCAGTCCCTGAGATTCTTGAAACGACATAGTATGGGGAGAATACTACGTCGTTTTGGGTTCAACGGATCTCAACCGTTTATTCATTCGCATCCAACGGCCCAAACCTCGCCCCATTACCCACCTAAACCGACACCCGTCTCCCTTACCTGGCCAGTCTCCGGCCTAGCCAAACGGTGTCATTCCAATAAAATGAAGGATCTAAGCCGTTGATTTCATTTGATCAAACGGCCAGAAAGTCGACCCCCCCCAGTATATAATGTTCCAGAACAGCCCCACCCCCTCAGAACCACCCCTTCTCTAGCTTAGTCGTCCCTAACCAGAAACCCTAGAGACGCCGCCCCTGAAACCTCCATTGTTTCCTGTGGTGGCGCCACTTCCAATACACCCCAAATTCACACCATAGACTCCCCTTTACCTCCCCATTCCAAATCCTCACTCCTTTTCCCTCGAATCATCCTAGAATTTCTCGAATTTTCAATCGAAATGGTCCGATCCCAAAACCTCCGAACCCTAGCTTACCTAATCGACCCCAAATCAACACCACATAACCCCTATGATTCCCTCATACCAAATACATAACAGGTTTCCCTTGAATCAGCCCAGAACCCTTTGATAAGAACACACGATTAATATCAAATTTGGCCGAAAATTGGAAAATTTGAAAACTCAGTTTCCATTCTTTACTATCCGAGCTTTTGTAGGTATTTTTCCTTTTTCTTTGGTTTAATCTTTTCTACATTTTTTCTTTCATTTTTCTATTTTTTTGCTTATTTCTTTTCTTCTTGATTTCTTTTTTTAGTTCTTCAGGGTCATTTTCTTAAAGCATGTTAGTATTTAAGTTATTTCGATTGGCATGATTCTATTTTTGTGTTAGATTTTATTCAAATTTTAATTTGTTTCTATTTTTCTTTGAGCCCAAGACCTTAGAAGTCTTTATGACTCTGTAGGTCATTTAATAGGTTAATTTTAATTCCCGATTGAATTGGGTTTTTAAAATTAAGAAGCCCAAAAGGGATTCAATATGGAATTTACAGACCCATAACAATTTGATTTGGGTCAATTTGACCCATGTCTGTTTGGTTTCTGAAGTAAATAACAAAATTTTAAGGGTAGTTTAGGAATTGTTCAATAAGGGGAGTGTTTACCAAACTAATTAGAAAGTTTCTATAATGGTGAGGTTAGGAATGCACTATGAATAATGTAAAGAGAAGGTTTCAAGTGGAATCAAATATAAAATTAGGAAAGGGGCATTTGTGAATAGGGAATTCATTTCAGCTGCTTTAAGGATGGCCAATATAAATCAGACTCTATAGAGAATTAGGGACAGAGATCGAAGATGGTGCTAGAAGGGGGATCAGAAGAGAGTTCTAGGAAGAAATCAGAGAGCTTAGAAAAAAAGAGATTTTAGAGACAAAAATACTAAAAAATTAAAACGGCTGAAGTTCTTTTTCTTTCAAGAAAAGTACTGAAATTTGAATTTCTGCTTGATTTTGAGTTCTAATTCTCTTGGGGTCAATCATATTTTAAATGGTTCAATAGAAGTAGTGCATCTGGGATTTTGAATATTGGAATAGGGTCAAAACTCTGAGGCTTGATTTGCTAAATTTGGACACTGTTTCATTGCTGCTTCTACTGTTGCTGTTCCCTCTTTCCCAGCTCATTTCACTTGTTCTATTTGCTATAACCAGGTACATCTTTGGACCTTTTGTCAATGTGGAAAATCTGAACTTGAAGCTCTTTTGAAGATGTAGCTCTTAAACTAATTGAATACATATGCATTAGTTTGTGCTTCATTATGTCTTTTCTCTGTATTCTGTAATGTCATGACAGTCTAGATATGTATTGAGTATATCTTAGATCTTAAACTTTTTCAGTTAGTTTCATTTGGTTTGATTAATAGTTGTCATGTGTTGCGGGTAAAACTGTTATGAGATGGTCCTTGTAGAGATGAAAAGCTCGTTGTATTAGAATGTTGCCATTACTAGCTCAAGTTGTCGAGTGAGTGTGAGACTATGGCTAATTGATCTATGGTTTTCATCTCAATTAAAGATTGGTTTGGGCATCTGAACAGATTCAATACGTGATACTGCAATTCTGATGTTTGATTTGACTAGCTTAAGGTTTTAAAGTTAACTCACTAAATGTGTTAGTATCTAGGAAGCTTATGTAATATTTCTGATTTTCGAAAGTGCAGAAAGGGGTTATGTGTTCTTGAGAAAGAAATGTCTTAGGTTATAATATAGATTTCGGTTTATTTGGCATCTCTTATTTTTGCTGTTATTTTGATCTTGATGAAATAGCTACTGTGGAGTGATGAAGCTTATCATGTTGTTGTTGAGTGCAATTGGAATTTATTGCTGGTAAGGACTCGATATTGAGTCCTGATCCTCAGCTTCAATTTTGGCAAGGTTTGGGTCTCTTGAGCTTGAGCTTTGAGGTCATTAGTAAGAGAAGGTAGTATTCCATTGCTACTCGGGCTTGCTTCTTAAGCCCAATAGTTAGTTTGTTGCTATTGGACTTTTCTCATAGAAAATTTAACCCAAAAATGCATGCAATATTAAAATTGGGAGCTTAGCTAGTAAATTTGTGCTAAATAGTTAAAATTCAGAATTAGATGTTAGTTCCACTTCATGTTTTATATGTTTTTTTTGTTTGATTGGTATTTAATTGATATTGTACAAATATTAGTTTTGAAAAATTGGGCCTAAAGCTGGCCCAGTTATGACGTTCAAATAATCAAATTTGATTTGCATGTCTTATGCCCTTGGATGTCCGTTCCTCATCAAAATTGGGCTAGCTTGAAGGTGTTTGTCACGAGATCGTTTACCTCTTGGTTACTTGGGTCTGTTGCGTTTCATAAAATTCAACTCCTTAATTTAGTTTCTACATAGGTTTGAATAAATTAGAATGCCTTTAAGTTCTTTTTCCTTAATTAACTAGATTCTTAAAATGGACTTAAGGCGTGCCGTGCCAAACAAAACCTCAAAATGCATGGCCCTCGCTTAATTAATATTTTAATCATTAAAAATCGAGGCGTGTCATTTAGTTGAATTTTCATGGTCCTCACAAATTTGAAAGTGCATAGTTGCTTTAGGCGCGCTATTTAAAAAATTACTTTCTTAAACCCGGGTGTGCATTTCATGTGACCCAAATCTAAAGCTCAACAACGTTAAATAAAATGTGTTGTGGACCATGGGTGCATTTCGTGTGGCGTTCAAAGACGTATTTTAAATAACGTTGAATCTTCCTAAAATTAATTAAAAGCGGTTCATAAGTTAAAATTGCACCATAGGTTAAAACATGTATTTAAATCAGACAATAGGCTAATTATGATAGTTTAAGCGACTGTGCTAGAACCACGGAACCCGAGAATGCCTAACACCTTCTCCCGTGTTAACAGAATTCCTTATCTAGAATTTCTGGTTTGCAGACTTCAAAAGGAAATTCGAAATTTTATCGATTTGAGATTTAAAATAAACCGATGACTTGGGACACCAATAAAAATATTCCAAGTGGCGACTCTGAATTTTAAATAAAATAATTCCGTTTCGATTGTCACTTAAATTGGAAAAAACTCCCTTATATTACTCCCTTTCAGAGGTAGTAATAAAGGAGGTGTGACACTCTGACGACTCTGCTAGGGAAAAGAACCCAGAACTTCTGGTTCAGGGTTCAAGAAATCGAGCTTAAAATATCTGTTATAATTGGCTTTATTTATTATATGATTTTATTCACATGTTTGGGCCTAATGTGCTAAATGTTGCTTTTTACCGTTTTGATATTGTTGGACTGTATATAAATTGTTACGAATCCATCCTCTCTCTGAGTCTTCTAAATCATTTAAGAAGGGTGCACTTCGTGTAGCTTCTATTCTGTTAGAGTCATATCCCAATTTTAAAATGAGGTTCGGACAAGTTGCAAAGCCGGTGAAACTTCTGTATTCCCGGTACGCTTGCCCCCTTCGGCTCGAGCTGTCCGCTCGGGTAAGCCAGGTCTAGAACAATACACCCAGGTTTTAAACCTAGTATAACAAAACCTCATGCTGGATCCGTAGTAGGAATGCTTGTTTGCATCACGTGGATTTGACTTTGGGGACCCAACACAGGGGTTGGGTCCGTCTAGGACAGGTGCACCTGAAATCAAAAGACCATCCTGATGCATTTTTGGTTGCTACTTGCGCATTTATTTAATTCGGACTGCATGTTGACCCGTTTCTAGAATGAAGGAAAATTGAGAAAAACTGAGTTGAGGTGAGAGAGGAAATTGCCCGCCTGTGAAAAACTTGGTGTCCAGAATACCTCAAAACTTCACCGAAATAAAAAAAAGAAAAAGAAAAAAAAGAAAGGCTATTCCAATAGTTTGTTTTTTCTGTTGCGTCATTTGGCCGAACTACGCAAGTTTGATTTTCACAGGATGTGAGATACGTGGCCAACCCTCATCGGGTCCAACTACTCTTGCAAAAATAACCAAAAAAAGTGAAATGTCGTAGTTTTGTCATAAATAAATTAGGCGACGCCATTCTTGTCCAAAATAGCCAAAAATCACTAAAAAAACCCACCGGAAGGCTGTTTTTGCAAGAATAGCCACTTAGGGTCCTTTTTCAAAATTTTAGTCGATCTAAAAAAAGCCCTGAAATTGTCTTTTTTTATTTTTTATTATTATCTTGAGGTATTGAAGGGCTGTATTCGCAAGAATGTTTTGTTTTAACTTTTGTGAAAATGGATGTTTTTCTCTTGAGTCAAAATAAATCACAGCCTTTTAATCAATCACCTTAAATAAATGTGTAGGATAAGCACAATTGAAAATGAACCTTTCACAGTCCACGGGATCCCCTAAGAACTACATATGTGGTGGCATGATTTGGGAAAGATTAGCAAAAAAATTGTGATAAAAGCTTTGGGTGGTCCGGTTAGGCTTTTGAAGATTAAGCCGAGGTGGATATAATTGAGGCTTTGATACCCTTCTGGGACCCAACACATAATGTGTTCCATTTTGCTGATTTTGAGTTAACTCCTACGCTTGAGGAAATAGCAGGCTACGCCGGCTTCAGTGGGAATATCAGAAATCAATACCCAGTGGCACCTAGAATAGTGATTCCTCATAAGTTTCTGGACCTGTTTAGCATCAGTCGGGAAGTTCAAGATGGAAATTTGGCCAAAGGATTTTGTACCTTGTATTTCTTGTTCCGACGTTACGGGAATCCCCGCGGTTTTAAGATGCCAGATACCGATCTTACTCACTCGGGGAACAAAGATAATGTCACGACCCAGATTTCCCACTCTCGAGAGTCGTGATGGCGCCTACTCGTAGAAGCTAGGCAAGCCAAATTTAATTACTTTTCTTTAACAACATAATCCCTTTTTAACAATTATTAACACTAATATAAAAGCAACGAGATTAAATAATAAGCGGAAGTCTTAACATTATATAAAACTGAATAGAATGCGGAAAGTTCAACAAAATCCTCTACCCAAGACTAGTGTGACTGTACTCACGAACTGCTAAGAATACTAAATACAAATGTATGAAAGAAAACATAAACTGTTTGTCTCGAATACAATGAGATAACAGACTAAAAGAGAGGATAAAAGAGATGCCGGGCCTGCGGACGCCTGCCAGGCTACCTCGGGTCTCGCTAGACTTAAGGCCTACTCCCACACTAATACTGCTGCTGCTGCTGCCCGAAACATGGATATATGCAAAATAGCATAGAGTGTAGTATCAGCACAACCGACCCCATGTGCTGGTAAGTGTTTAGCCTAACCCCGACGAAGTAGTGACGAGGCTAGACCAGACTACCACATAAACCTATGCAATTTCATATATATATATACACACACACACACACACAGCGGAATCGAAATACAAAACAGATAAACAATATAGGAGGGGAAGCATGCTGTGGGGAGTATAATAATTTCCAAATAAGAGCCATCCAGTAACAAATGAAAACAACACAACTCAATAGTATGTAATGAAACAGAAATCAACAAGTGCACGGCATCACCCTTCGTGCTTTTACTCTCATACTCACCAAGCAATAACATGTACACGGCATCACCCTTCATGCTTTTATTCTCATTCCTCACATATATCAATATAATTGACACGGAACGATACATAGTATGGCATGACATCACCTTTCGTGCTTTAACACTCTTTTCTCATAAAGCGAACAATGCACGACATCACCCTTCGTGCTTTACACTCATTCCTTTCCATAAATAACAATGCACGTACAAGGGCAAGGGAATAAATAAACAATAATGGAAATCCCGGCAAGGAAACACAAACAAGCAATTAAAAATCCGGCAAGGGTACAACAGTAATAATCTCAACATCCCGGCAAGGGAAAATATTCAATAATCAACAACGTTCGGCAAGGGAACAAATCATCAACTCTTTACCTTTCGTTCACTTTCATCTCATAGTTCACATTATCACTCGAGCCAATGCTCCAAAGTTTTACTTGTCTCATATACCTTCACAATTGTATCTCAACTCGAGCCAACGCTCCACGAAGTTCAAAGGTCACAATTCCTTTCACAAGATCTTTACAACACATAGAAGCCATCAATTAAGCATGGAAGATATAACAAAATCCCAACTATTCACAATTAAGGACTCACGGTCATTCTAGACACCAATGTATAGATACTTGTCACCATGCTTATACATCGTACTCGACATTCAGCAAGTAGCAAATAAGATTCAACTCCTATTCCCTAAAGCTAGGGTTAAACCAAACACTTACCTCGATGCTTTGAACTCAACTCAAGCCTCAACTATAGCTTTACCCCATGATTCCACCTCCAATCCGCTCAAATCTAGTCACAAATAACTTAATTACTTTAATAAACACTAAATGAATCAATTTGAATGCATAAAAATGAATTTCCCAAAGTTTTTCCCAAAAATTCCAAAATTGCCCCCGGGCCCACGTGGTCAAAACCTCGAGGTTCAAACCAAAACCTCGTTACCCATTCCCCCACGAACTCAAATATATAATTTGTTTTGAAATCGGACCTCAACTTGAGGTCCAAATCCCCAATTTTTAGAAAACCTAGGTTCTACCTAAAACCCCCAATTTCACCCATGAAAATCATTGATTTTAAGTGGAAAACATGTTAAATGATGCTAATGATTGAAAGAAATGAGTAGAAATTAACTTACAATTTATTTGGAGAAGAAAGATTTCTTGGAAAATCGCCTATGGGTGTTTGAGTTTAAGAAAATGTGAAAAATGAAGTTCAAAATCGGTTAAGTATAAAATATAATGGGCTGCGAATATGGGATTTGCGAAACAGGATTTGCAATTGCGAACCCTGCAGGCTTGGGAATTGTGAGAAACATGTTCGCATTTGCGAACTCAGGCCAGATGGGAAGATATCGCATTTGCGAGAAAAGGTCTCGCATTTGTGAAGATTGGACTTCCGCATTTGCGAAGGAAAAGGCCGCATTTGCGATCAAGCTACCCAAGGCCCATCTTCGCATTTGCGATGAACAGTTCGCAATTGCGAGTTCTAATTTGCGATGCTGGCTTCGCAAATGCGAAGCCTGCAGATTAGAAACAGATATTTCCAAAGTCTAGAAATGCAACAAAACTTACTCGAGCCCTCAGGGATCCAAACCAAACATACACGCAACCTCAAAAACATCCTACGAACTTATCCATTCGATCAAATCGCCAAAATAACATCATATACATCGAATTAAGCCTCAATATTCATAATTTCTTCCAAATTTTCATAAAACATAAAATTTCCATTTTAAGTCCAAAACACGTCAAACGATGTCCGTTTTCAACCAAACTTTACAGAAAGCGCTTAAACCATATATAAGACTTGTACCAGGCGCCGGAACCAAAATACGGGCCAGATACCATAGTCTTTTAATCAAATTTCATTTCCAATTTCCTTAATTATTTCTAGAAAAAAATTTCACACAAAAATTCATTTCTCGGGCCTAGGACCTCGAAATTCGATTTCGGGCATACGCCCAAGTCCCATATTTTCCTACGGACCCTCCGGGACCATCAAATCATGGGTCCGGGTATGTTCACCCAAAATTTTCACCGAAGTCAAATTTATTATCAAAATTTGGCATTTTTCTCATAGAATTCACATTTAAGTTTTCCCGCTATGCGCCCGGACTATGCACGCAAATCGAGGCAACCCTAAATGAGGTTTTTAAGGCATCTGAAGTACAGAATAGGTGGGAAAGCTGGTGATGACCCCTTTGGGTCGTCACATTCTCCACCTCTAAAATAACCGTTCGTCCTCGAATGGACAAAAGAAGAAAGTACCTAAGTCAGGAAAAAAATGAGGATAACGGCTCCAAATATCGAACTTGGACTCCCAGGTTGATGCCTTAAGAGGCTGATCTCTCTATTGAACACGCACAGAAGGAAAACTCTTGGTTCTCAACTGACGAACCTGCCGGTCCAAAATAGCTTCCGGCTCCTCCTCGTAAGACAAGTCCTTGTCCAACTGGACAGTGCTGAAATCTAACACGTGGGATGGATCGCCGTGATACCTCCGAAGCATGGATACATGAAAAACTAGATGCACGACTGATAAGCTAGGCAGCAATGAAAGTCTATAAACCACCTCTCCCGCTCGATCAAGAATCTCAAACGGACCAATGAACCTAGGGATAAGCTTTCCCTTCTTCCCAAATCACATCACGCCCTTCATAGGTGACACTTGGAGCAATACCCGCTCACAACCCATGAAAGCTACATCTCAAACCTTAGGATCTGCATAGCTCTTTTGCGTAGACTAAGCTAAACGAAGCCTATCCTAGATGATCTTGGCCTTGTCTAAGGCCTACTGAACCAAATCTGTACCTAACAATAGAGCCTCTCCCGGCTCAAACCATCCAACCGGAGACCGATACCGTCTACCATATAAAGCCTCATAAGGAGCCATCTGAATGCTCGAATGGCAGCTGTTGTTGTAGGCAAACTCCGCTAAAGGCAAGAAATGATCCCACGAACCTCCAAAGTCAATAACACACGCTCGGAGCATATCCTCCAAAATCTGAAATGTCCACTCTGATTGACCGTCCATCTAGGAGTGAAATACTGTGCTCAAATCTACCCGTGTACCCAACTCTCGCTGCATCGCTCTCCGGAAGCGCAAGGTAAACTACGTACCCCGATCTGAAATGATAGACACGGGCACACCATGAAGGCGAACAATCTCCCGAATATAGATCTCAGCAAACCTCTCAGAGGAATAGGAGACTGCTACAGGAATGAAATGTGCTGACTTGGTCAGCCTATCAATAATAACCGATATCGCATCGAACTTCTTTCGAGTCAATGGAAGCCCAGTAACAAAATCCATAGTAATCCTCTCCCACTTCCACTCGGGAAACCCGATCCTCTGAAATAGACCACCAGGCCTCAGATGCTCGTACTTAACCTATTGACAATTCAAACAACGAGCCACATATGCTACGATATCCTTCTTCATTCTATGCCACCAATAATGCTGCCGTAAATCCTGATACATCTCCGCGGTGCCTGGATAATAGAGTACCTGGAACTATGGGCCTCCTCTAAAATTAACTCTCGAAGCCCATCCACATTGGGCACACAAACTCGCCCCTGCAATCTCAAAAATCCATCCGCATCCAAGGTAACCTGCTTGGCACCTCCTCGCTGCACTGTGTCTTTAATGACACACAAATATGGATCATCAAACTGCCGATCACGGATGCGCTCCAATAATGAGAACGAGAGACCGTGCAAGCTAACACGCGACCGGGCTCAAAAACATCCAGTCTCACGAACTGATTGGCTAAAGCATGGACATCCAAAGCAAACGACCTCTGACTGACCGGAATATAAGCAAGACTGCCCATGCTGGCCGACTTCCTACTCAAAGTATCGGCTACCATATTGGCCTTCCCCGGATGATATAAGATGGTGACATCATAATCCTTGAGCAACTCCAACCACCTTCTTTGCCTCAGATTCAACTTCTTTTGCTTGAACAAGTATTGAAGAATCTTGTGATCAGTGAACACCTCATAGGCCACGTCATACAAATAGTGCCTCCAAATCTTTAATGCGTGAAGAGTAGTTGCCAACTCTAAATCATGCGCTGGATAATTCTTCTCATGAATCTTCAACTATCTCGAAGCATAGGCAATGATCTTGCCATCCTGTATCAACGCTGCACCAAGCCTAATACGGGAAGCATCACAATAGACTGTATAAGGCCCTGAACATGTGGACAAAACCAACACCGATGCCGTAGTCAGAGCTGTCTTAAGCTTCTGAAAGCTCGCCTCACAATCATCCGACCATCTGAATTGGGCACCCTTCTGGGTCAATCTAGTCATCGGGGCTGCAATAGATGAAAATCCCTCCGCAAACCATTTGTAGTAGCCTGCCAACCCTAAGAAACTCCGAATCTCTGTAGCTGATGCTGGTCTAGGCAAGCTCTTGACTACCTCATTCTTCTTCGGGTCTACCTGAATACCCTCTGTTGATACAACATGACCCATACATGCAACTAAACTCAACCAGAATTCACATTTCGAGAACTTAGCATATAACCGGCTATCCCTCAAGGTTTGAAGAACCACTCTAAGGTGCCGCTCGTGCTCTTCCTGGCTGCGAAAGTATATCAATTCAATGAACACTATCATGAATGAATCCAAATAAGACCTGAACACTCGGTTCATCAAGTCCATGAAGGTTGCTGGGGCATTTTTCAACCTGAATGACATAACTAAGAACTCATAATGCCCATACCGAGTGCAGAAAGATGTTTTAGGGACATCAGATGCCCTAATCCTCATTTGATAGTAACCAGATCGCAAGTCAATCTTGGAAAATACCCTGGCTCCCTGAAGCTGGTCGAACAAATCATCAATCCTCGGCAGTGGATACTTATTCTTGACCGTTACCTTGTTCAATTGCTGGTAATGAATACACATTCTCATTGACCCATCCTTCTTCTTGTCAAATAACACCGGCACACCCCAAGGTGAGACAAAACCCTTTTCAAGCAAATCCTGCAACTGTTCTTTTAACTCTTTCAACTCCGATGGGGCCATATGATATGGCGGGATAGAAATGGGCTAAGTACCCGGAACCAGATCAATGCAAAAATTAATATCCCTGTTGGGTGGCATACCCGACAGGTTTAAGGAAAAACATCAGGGAACTCACGAACAACGGGCACAAAGTCAATAGAGGGAACCTCAGCATTGGAATCTTGAACATAAGCTAAATAAGCCAAACACCCCTTCTCGACCATACGCCGAGCCTTCACATATGATATGACACTGCGGGTAAAATGACCTGGAGTCCCTCTCTACTATAAACGAGGCATACCCGGTAAAGCTAAGGTCACCATCTTGGCATGTCAGTCCAAGATAGTGTGATAGGGTGATAACTAGTCCATCCTCAATATAATATCAAAGTCGACCATATCTAAAAGCAACAAATCTACACGAGTCTCCAGACCCCAAATCACCACGACACAAGAACGATGGAGTCGATCAACCACAATGGAATCACCCACCGGTGTAGACACATAAACATGAATACCTAATGCATCACTAGGCATGATCAAATATGGGGTAAAATAGGATGACACATACGAATACATAGACCCCGGATCAAATAACACTGAAGCATCTCTATCACAAACCAGAACCGTACCTGTAATAACCGCATCTGAAGCCTCTGCCTCAGGCCTAGCCTAAAGAGAATAACATCGGGGCTAGGCCCCCACCACTCTGATCTACCTCTCTGGGATGCCTGCTGCTGGCTGGTCTCCACCTTTGGTGGTCTGAGCTCCACCTCTATGACCTATACTTCCACCTAAAGTACCTCTACCCCTGCCTGTAGCTGGCTGGGCTGGCAATGGAGCAACGGTGCCTGAACAGTGGCACGAGAACCCTGGTGCTGAGAATTGCTTGGTGCTCAAGGGCAAAATATGGCAATATGACCCATGTCACCACAAGTGTAAAAAGCCCTCGGCAGCTGAGTCTGCTAGCCTTGTCGACCTGAATGACCACCACGGAAGCTCTGAAGCGGTGGTGCACTGATATGTGCTGATGGTGCACTGTAGGACTGCTGGTCAGAATAATGCCCACGGAAACCACGATCACTTGAGGCACCCTAAGACACATGGGGGGCTGACTGGAAAGGCCTAGAAGGCTGACCCCTATTATATGAATCTCTGCCTCCAGATGAGGCACCACTGAATCAACCTGGCTGATGGGGTCTCTTATCTGTTCTATGACCACCCCCTATGGAAATACCATCTCGATCCTCTGGTCCACATTGGCTGCCTTCTGAAAAGTAATATCACTCCCCGCCTCTCTAGCCATCTGGAGATGAATAGGTTGGATGAGTCCATCAATAAACCGTTCCACTCTCTCCCTTTCAGTGGGGAGTATGATAGTAGCATGGCGAGCCAACTTAATAAACCTGGTCTCGTACTGGGTGACTGACATGGATCCCTGATGGAGATGCTCGAACTGCCTCCGATAGCCTTACCTGTGTGATAGGGAGAAACTTCTCCAGAAACAACACTGAAAACTGATCCTATGTCAAGGCTGGAGACCCTGCCGGTCTAGCTAAACAGAAATCCCTCCACTAAGTCTTGGCGGATCCAGATAGGCGAAATGCAGCGAAATAAACTCCATTGGACTCAACAATACCCATGTTCTGAAGTACCTCATGGCAGCTATCCAAATAATCCTAAGGATCCTCGGTGGGTGCACCGCTAAAAGTAGTAGTGAAGAGCTTGGTGAACCTATCCAATCTTGACAAAGCATCGGCAGGTATAGTGCCCTATCACCTACCTGGGCTACCACATCCGGCTGAGCTACTCCAACTGGCTGAACTGCTAGAGCCAGAACCTGGAGAGCTACCTGCTTTGGAGTGCGAGTAGCAGGAGTCTGGGCCCCTCCTCTAGCCTGAGAGATAGCTGGTGCTACAGGAAGTAAACCCGCTTGGGTAACACTCTCTATGAGCCCCACCAATTGGACCAACGCGTCCTAAAGAGCTGGGGTAGCAATAAACCCCTCTGGGACCTGAGCTGGGCCTACCGGAATTGCTGGGGGTGGGGCTGGAACCTCCTCATCAAAGTCGACCTGAGGCTCCGTCACTGGTGCTACTGCTCAGGGCTGAGCTTTGCCCCTACCTTGGCCTCTAGCACGACCTCGTCCTCTGCCCCTAGGGGAGCTGCCTGGGGCTCGGACTGCTTATCGAAAGATGAAGAAGCACGTGTTCTCGCCATCTGCGAAAGAACAAAGTAGAAATTCAATTAACATTGAGAAATATAACCGCACGTTAAGAAAAAACAAATGTGAAACTTTTCCTAACTCTATAGCCTCTGGGGATAAATACAGACGTCTCCGTACCGATCCTCAGACTCTACTAAGCTTGTCCGTAAGTTGTGAGATCTATGTAACTTAGAGCTCTGATACCAACTTATCACGATCCGGATTTCCCACCCTCAAGAGTTGTGATGGCGCCTACTCGTAGAAGCTAGGCAAGCCAAATTTAATTAATTTTCATTAACAACATAATCCCTTTTTAACAATTATTAACACTAATATAAAAGCAACGAGATTAAATAATAAGAGGAAGTCTTAACATTATATAAAACTGAATAGAATGCGGAAAGTTCAACAAAATTCTCTACCCAAGACTAGTGTTACTGTACTCACGAATTGCTAAGAATACTAATACAAATGTATGAAAGAAAACATAAACTGCTTGTCTCGAATACAATGAGATAACAGACTGAAAGAGAGGATAAAGGAGACGACGAGCCTGCGGACGCCTGCCAGGCTACCTGGGGTCTCGCTAGACTGAAGGCTTACTCCCACACTAATGCTGCTGCTGCCCGAAACACGGATCTATGCAAAATAGCATAGAGTGTAGTATCAGCACAACCGACTCCATGTGCTGGTAAGTGTTTAGCCTAACCCAGACGAAGTAGTGACGAGGCTAGACCAGACTACCACATAAACCTATACAATTTCACATATATATATATATATACAGCGGAATCGAAATACAAAATAGATAAACAATATGGGAGGGGAAGCATGCTGTGGGGAGTATAATAATTTCCAAATAAGTTTCATCTAGTAACAAAGGAAAACAACACAACTCAATAGTATGTAATGAAACAGAAATGAATAAGTGCATGGCATCACCTTTCGTGCTTTTAATCTCATACTCACCAAGCAATAACATGTACACGACATCACCCTCTGTGCTTTTACTCTCATGCCTCACATATATCAATAGATTCGGCACAGAATGGTACATCGTGTGGCACGATACCACCCTTCGTTCTTTAACACTCTTTTCTCATAATTAGCAAACAATGCACGGTATCACCCTTCATGCTTTACACTCTTTCCTTACCATAAACAACAATGCACGAACAAGGGCAAGAGAATAAATAAACAATTATTGAAATCTTGGCAAGGGAACACAAACAAGTAATTAAAAACCCGCAAGGGTGCAACATCAATAATCTCAACATCCCGGCAAGGGAAAATATTCAATAATCAACAACATCCCGGCAAGGGAACAAATCATTATCTCTTTACCTTTCATTCACTTTCATCTCATAGTTCACATTATCACTCGAGCCAATGCTCCAAAGTTTTACTTGTCTCATATACCTTCACAATTGTGTCTCAACTCGAGCAAATGCTCCACGAAGTTTAAAGGTCACAATTTCTTTCACAAGATCTTTACAACACATAGAAGCCATCAATTAAGCATGGAAGATATAACAAAATCCTAACTATTCGCAATTAAGGACTCACGGTCATGCTAGATACCAATGTATAGATACTCGTCACCATGCCTATACATCGTACTCTACACTCAGCAAGTAGAAAATAAGACTAAACTCCTATTCCCTCAAGCTAGGGTTAAAACAAACACTTTCCTCGATACTTTGAACTCAACTCAAGCCTCAACTATAGCTTTACCCCGTGATTCCACCTCCAATCCGCTCGAATCTAGCCACAAATGACTTACTTACTTTAATAAACACTAAATGAATCAATTTGAATGCATAAAAATGAATTTTCCAAAGTTTTTCCCAAAAATTCCAAAATTGCCCTCGGGCCCACGTGGTCAAAACCCGAGGTTCAAACCAAAACCCGCTTACCCATTCCCCCACGAACTCAAATATGTAATTTGATTTGAAATCAGGCCTCAAATTGAGGTCCAAATCCCTAATTCTTAGAAAACCTAAGTTCTACCCAAAACCCCCAATTTCACCCATGAAAATCATTGATTTTAAGTGGAAAACATGTTAAATGATGTTAATGATTGAAAGAAATGAGTAGAAATTAACTTACAATTGATTTGGAGAAGAAATATTTCTTGGAAAATTGCCTATGGGTGTTTGAGCTTGAGAAAATGTGAAAAATGAAGTTTAAAATCGGTTAAGCATAAAATATGCTGGGCTGCGGATATGGGATTTGCGAAACAGGGTTCGCAATTGCGAACCCTGCAGGCTTGGGAATTGTGAGAAACATGTTCGCATTTGCGAACTCAGGCCAGATGGGAAGATATCGCATTTGCGAGAGAAGGTCTCGCATTTGCGAAGACTGGACTTCCGCATTTGCTAAGGAAAAGGCTGCATTTGCGATCAAGCTGCCCAAGGCCCATCTTCGCATTTGCGATGAGCAGCTCGCAATTGCGAGTTTTCATTTGCGATGTTGGCTTCACAAATGCGAAGCCTGCAGATCAGTGATACTTTTCCAAAGTCTAGAAATGCAACCCGTGGCCTATCTAAAACTCACCCGAGCCCTCGGGGTTACAAACCAAACATACACGCAACCTCCAAAATATCCTACGGACTTATCCGTGCGATCAAATTGCCAAAATAACATCATATGCATCGAATTAAACCTCAAAATTGATAATTTCTTCCAAATTTTCATAAAACATCAAATTTCCATTTTTAGTCCAAACCACGTCAAATGACGTCCGTTTTCAATCAAACTTTACAGAAAGTGCTTAAACTATATATAAGACTTGTACCAGGCACCAGAACCAAAATACGGGCCCGATACGATAGTATCTTAATCAAATTTCATTTTCAATTTCCTTAATTATTTCCAAAAAATAATCTCACACAAAAATTCATTTCTCGGGTCTGGGACCTCAGAATTCGATTCCAGGCATATGCCCAAGTCCCATATTTTCCTACAGACCCTCTAAGATCGTCAAATCATGGGTCTAGGTCTGTTCAACTAAAATGTTGACCGAAGTCAAATTTATTATTAAAATTTAGCATTGTTCTCACAGAATTCATATTTAAGCTTTCCGGCTACGTGTCCGGACTGCGCACGCAAATCAAGGCAACCCTAAATAAGGTTTTCAAGGCCTTAGAAGTACAGAATGGATAGGGAAATAGGTGATGACCCCTTTGGGTCGTCACAGATAATGGGAAACTCGACGAGGATTGGCTATCATAGTGGCATTCCTGGGTGTTTCGATTTGTCAAAGAAAAGATGGAAACATAGAGTTGGGACTTGTGGGGATACCCGATTTCATGAACAAAAAAGCAAATGGCACCATTATACCGATGATCTTAGTGGAGATTTACTGAGCTCTAACCGTCTGCCAAGAAGGGGGAAAGTTTTTTGAAGGATGCAATATGCTTTTACAACTCTGGTTTGAGGAACACCTTTGCTACCGTATGTGATATATGAACTGTGGCATGACCGGTCTTGAATGCATTAAAAACATGAACAACGGGTAGAGGGTTATGAGTTCCCGGATGGTACAAAAGCATGGTATGCTCACTTGAGCTCCTTGACCGCAAACAAAATTGAATGGACATTCGGTTGGCTCTCGGTCAGTGAAGTCATTTATATGTCAGCCGAGGTATGTTTCCTTCTATTGATGGGTCTTCGGAGCATTCAGCCTTATGCCCCGCATAGTGTTCTATGTCAGTTAGGCAGGTACAGGAATTAAGTCGGCAGGTCATTGAATTTGAATCAAAAGCTGCTTTCCCAGAAGAAAGGGTGCGTCGAATTTGGCATCAATGTAGGTTTTTAGAGCCAAAAACTCAGGTACGAGATCTGTCCAGAGGCGATTTGGAGCCTAGTTACACTGCTTGGTGCGGTAAAAGATCCCAAGTCAATCAGGAGCCCAAACGGCCCGTAAAAAGGCCACATGTCCAATAGTTCACTGATGGAGCGCAAGAGCAATGAGATTGGTTGGCCAAATAAAATGAGTATAGGGCTACCATAAGCAAGCGGGAAAAGCAGGTTAGGGATATTTAATTTAAAAATAATTTGCAAGCCGCTGAAGATGAGGGCAAAAAGAAAAAAAGTAAATGACGCCCTTCGAGCCCAAATTCAAGAAATAAAAATAGCAGCCGAAAACCCCGCCGAAAGTGCAAAAGACGAAAAGCTTATAGGAAACCTTAGGCGGAGGGTAGGTGAATATGGTTTTGATCTGAACAAGGCAGAAGGTGAACTGGCAAGGGTTGAAACAAAGTTGGCTAAGAATGCAGAGGAACGAGCGTGCCTGGTTAAACACTTAAAAGAGAAATATAACAATGAGGTCGTGGGTTTGAAGAAAAGATAACCGTCCTTGAGAACAAAATGACTAAGCATACAAAAGATTTCAAAGCAGGAAGACACTGTTATGCCATGATGTCGCAACTAGAAAAAGACATGCAACAGCTGGAAGAGCAAAACCACACAGCTGAACAAGTTTTGGAGGCTAGGACTCAGCAAATAGGGCGTTTACTCTAAGAAAAGGATACCATCGAGAGGGTTCGAGCCATTGCTGTCTATATCATCATGAAGTACCATAAATGCGAAGACATGACTAGAACTACCTTCTTTGCTGTGGTAATGACCTTTGCCTGCCAAATAATGAGTGACTTGGAGAATCTTCAAGGGGATCTCATGCATAGGCCCGTGGCAAGACCGACTGATGTCCCACGGGCCCCTGGAGCAATTGAGGCATTGATGTATTCATGGTTTTTATTCGAATCTGTATTTTACTAGAGTCTATTTTCGAGTATGTATTTTCATTTTTTTGTTGGAGTCTGTTAATCCCCTCTTTTTTCGAGTCTGTTAGTTTTTATGACTAAATTCTGTAGGATGATCCGTTGTAATCAAAACGCTTTATTTTATGAAGAATTTGAAACTCCCAAATGTTTTTTTTATATATTTATTTTTATATTAATACCCTGGAACTACACAAAGATCTGATTCATACGGCGTCATGATACTTAGGCAATCCCCATAGGATTTGGTCACAACCATGAAAATAAGAAAAGAGAAGTAAAAAAGAAAAAATGTGGACTGAAACTTAGGAAATGCTGGGATGACACAAGCAACCGATCTTATGCATAATAGAAATGGTTAACTGCTTAGATGTATTGCATCCCTAACGTGCGGTTGCCTATCTGTTAAGCCCTAATCCTAACAAGTTTGTGGTTGTCGTCAAGTTCAGGCAGGTGGTTAGAATGTTTGGCATTCTGGCAACTCACCCATACAACACCAGGTCCAAAGACAAATTGATTATGGCTAACCAAGAACTGGACGCAAGTATTATTGATCCGTCAAGAAAGGGGGAATAGTATGATGTTAGTATGAAAGAGGAGTTGTATAAGCTGAAACAACAGATGGTAGAGATGTATCAGGCATGGGTAAAAGGGCATCTACCATCATCCTACCCTGCTAACCCTACTTTCATCCCGCCATTGGTTCAATCCCAGGAAACCTCTACTATTGATTCATCTACAGACTTTCCCATTTACCACCACCACAAGAGCACCACTTCCCAAACACCACAAGCTCCACCACCCAAACCAATTCCACATCCTCCTCCATAAGCCATCCCTATTTTTGTGGCACCCCCACCCACTACACTCTACCGATCCTCCAGGTAGCCTCTATTCCAAGCCCAAGATAACCAATACTATCCCCCAGAGCCTACTTTCAAGGCTCTAGAACCTTACTCTTGCACTCCTCATTTTGATTTCCCTGTTGAGACTGAGAGACAACCTAAAAATCCAGAACAGGAGGAAATGTTCAGGAAGGTCAAAAGCATGGAACAATCATTTAGGAACATGCAAGGATTGGGAGGCCAGGTGAGCGTGGCCTACAAAGATTTGTGTCTATTTCTTAATTTTTAGTTGTCCTTGGGATTTAAGATGACAAAGTTTATTTATACAATGGGCACGGAGACCCGGTGGTGCACTTGAGAGGATTCTGTAGTAAAATGAGAGGAGCTGGTAGGAAGGATGAGTTATTGATGGCATAATTTAGCTAGAGTCTGAGTGGTTCGGCGTTGGAGTGGTACACTCGTCAGGATCATGGCAGATGGTATACATGGGATGATTTGACACAAGCATTCGCTTGTTATTTCCAATACAACCTCGAGATTGTTCTAGGTCATTTTTCTCTGAGTAAGATCGAGAAGAAACCTAGCGAAAGTTTTAGGGAGTGCGATTTCCGTTGGAGAGAACAAGCGGCAAGAGTTGACCCTCCGACGAAGGAGAGTGAAATGGTGGATTATTTTCTGCAGGCTTTGGAGACTACTTACTTCGGCCATCTGGTATCGGCTACAGGTAAATCCTTCAAAGAGGCAGTAAAGATGGGTGGCATGGTGGAGGAAGGGCTTAGATCAAATAAAATCATAAGTTACTCTGCTATTAAGGCAACCACCCAAGACATTCAAAGCGGTATTAGGGAAGGGGTTGGAAAGAAGAGGAAAGAAGACGTGGCAACAATTGATTCAGGGTCATGGCTTGGACACAGGGGCTCGCCACACCATTATACTCAATCTCGACCCTACTACCAAACCCCGTATAACCCACTGCAGCATTACTACCCACCACAAGACCCTTAAATTTCTATCCACCATGCCCAATCATATATCCAACCTCCTCCCTGTACATAATGGTGAGCACCAGCCCCACAAAACACCTACCCAGCTCCATAAAATGCTTACCCACCCCACGAGCCTACCGAAACCCTATTGGTCTAGGTTTTCGACCCAATCAAGCATTTAAAAATGAGAGGTTGCAGTGAAAGAAAACCTTCACTATGTTGGGGGAGTCCTATACCAGTTTGTTCCATAGATTGAGACAATTGGATATGCCGAGGCGTATTGAGTCGACATTACCAAATCCTCCTCCAAAGAATCTTGATTACTCTGTAAATTGTGCATATTGTTCTAGCACTTCGGGGCATGATACAGAAAAGTGCTGGCACTTGAAAATGCTATTAAAGAGCTCATTTACACAAATCGGATCGAAGTCCAAGCTCCGGAGGCACCCAACATTAACCAGAATCCACTACCAACCCATGAAGAGGCAAACATGATCGAGAAAGTCCATAATGGAGGGGAGCCCAAGAAGCCCTCACAGTCTGTTATGATGATTCGGTCCAGTGAGGCCAAGCCAGTGAACAAACCAATATTTGAAGGATCAATGGAAAGGTTAAACATGACAAGTGGAGAACCATTTGTGGTAGTCAAGAAAGGATCCCCAAATGATGCTACAATTAAGAAAGATAAGTCAAAAGTTATTGTGCCAGGGTTGGAAAATAAGCCCATAATAATTGTAGAGGGTGCCCGTACGGACCCTGTCATCATCAAGCCTGTAACTCAGCTACCAGTAATCAGCAACAAGGCTATCTCGTGGAATTATGAATGGGTAGTAGTAACCTACAAGGTAAAGGAAGTAAAAGAAGAAGTCAATGAGGCCAAGGACTAACGCGTTCAGGAAGATGCTTTGCCCCAGAAGAGTTGAGGAAAGCTAAGGCATCCAAAGACCACGCAGTCCTAGTAAAGAAATCAGTTACTGAGGAAGAAGCAAAAGAATTTTTGAGAAAAATGAAAATACAAGATTACTCCATTGTGGAGCAGTTAAGAAAGACACCCGCTCAGATTTCTTTACTGTCATTGCTGATTTATTCAGACGAGCATCGTCGGGCCTTGATGAAAATCTTGAATGAAGCTCATGTTGCCGACAAGATTTCAGTAAACCATTTGGAAAAGATTGCCAACAAAATATTCAAGGTGAACAGGGTCACTTTCTCTAACGACGAGTTGCCTGTGGAAGGTACTGAACACAACAGGTCTCTCTAACTGGCGGTGAAATGTGAAGACTCTATGGTCACTAGTTTTCTAGTTGACAATGGCTCCAGTGCAAATATTTTCCCTCTCTCTACTCTGAACAAGCTGAAATTTGATGAGGAGAGGATTCACAAGAATAACATATGCGTCCGAGGTTTTGATGGTGGAGGGAAAGACTCAGTGGGAGATATAATACTTGAATTGACAATAGGACCAGTGAAATTCACCATGGAGTTCCAAGTACTGGATGTAGCTGTCTCCTATAGTTTGCTATTTTTTCGGCCTTGGATTCATACCGCCAAAGCAGTCCCATCCACTTTGCACCAAATGGTCAAATTTGAGTGGGATAGGCAAGACATTATTGTACATGGCAAAGAAAGCGTGTGTGCTCACAGTGATGCCTCTATCCCATTTATTAAGACCAAATATGACAAAGGGCCATGGGTTTACCAAATATTTGAAACGGTACTAGTCAAGAAAGTGCCGGAAGGGAAACATGTTCCGACTCCAATGATGGCCTCCGCAATCGTCATGGTGGCTTTTGAGATGTTGAAAAATGGTTTTGTGCCAGGGAAAGGTCTGGGTGCATCTCTAGAGGGTATCATACAGTCAATGTCTCTCCCTGAAGCTTTTGGCATGTTCGGTCTTAGATTCGAACCTACAATGGTAGGTGTGAAAAGGGCTAGAAGGTTGAAACAAAAAGCGTGGGTACTTCCAAAGCCTATTCCCCGTCTTTCCAGGTCATTTGTCAAGCCCGGTGCCAGAAAATGGCCAGTGACAACAGTTCCAAATTCTGCGGTTAACATCGATGAAGAGTTAAATGAAAGGTTCCAGAGGTTGTTCGACGATGTGAACATGGCAGAAGTTGGAGAAGGTTCTAGCAAAGCAGATGTGCAGTTTGTCGGGCCAAATGCAAAGCTTAACAATTGGAAGGCTACTCTTCTCCGTACCCAGAAGGAGTTTAGGTAGTTTGCTTTGATTTTCCTTTAGTCTATATGGATTATTCCAGGGTTGTAATTCAAATTTTATTTTTCGTCCGTTTGGGTGTGCAAACCCTGTTATCCTTTACTGTCAATGAAATGCAATTTCCCTTTTCCATCATTCCTGATAGTTTTATTTTTGTTTCTTTTCTGTACAATTCTTTTTATGTTGGTTTCAACGACATGTAATGCATGAGAAATCCTTAGCCCAATCTTAAAAGTCAATCTGATTCTGAAATAATAATTCAAGAAGTAGAGTGTGAAGACGAATTAGAATATGATGAGGATGAGGCCTCTGAAGATATTAGTAAGGAATTAAATCATTTTGAAACAAAACCCAAGCCTAACCTGAATGATACGAAAGCAATCAATTTAGGGGACACATATAATATCAGAGAAACTAAGATAAGTATCCATCTTGAACCACAAATTAGGGAAGAAATAATTAAAGCACTTTTTGAATATAAAGATATTTTTGCATGGTCATATGATGACATGCCGGGTCTAAGCACTGACTTGGTGGTCCACAAATTGCCCACTGACCCGTCATTCCCTCCTATCAAGCAAAAATTGAGAAAGTTCAAAACCGATATGATTGTGAGGATTAAGGAAGAAATCACCAAGCAGTTGGACGCAAAGGTCATTCGGGTCACACGGTATCCCACTTGGTTAGCTAATGTTGTGCCAGTACCAAAGAAGGATGGAAAGATCAAAGTGTGTGTTGATTACCGAAACCTCAACAAAGCAAGTCCAAAGGATAATTTCCCATTGCCAAATATCCACATTCTGATCGATAATTGCGCCAAGCATGAGATTGGATATTTTGTGGACTACTATGCAGGGTATCATCATATTTTAATGGATGAAGAAGATGCGGAAAAGACGTCATTCATCATGCCGTCTTTTCTTATTGCTACTGGGGAAACCTACATGAGGGCCATGACTAATGTGTTCCATGATATGATACACAAAGAGATTGAGGTTTACTTTGATGATATGATCATAAAGTCAAAGAAGCAGGCCGACTACATCGGAGATTTGAGGAAATTTTTCCAGAGGCTTTGCAGGTACAACTTTAAACTTAACCCCGCCAAGTGCGCGTTTGGTGTTCCATTTGGAAAACTGTTGGGATTCATAGTCAGCCATCGAGGCATTGAGTTGGACCCGTCATAGATTAAATCTATATAAGAATTGCCACCTCTGAGGAACAATACTAAGCTGATGAGTCTGTTGGGGAGGCTGAACTACATCAGCAGGTTTATTGCTCAGCTCACGACAACTTGTGAGACTATCTTCAAGCTGTTGAAGAAGGATGCTTCGATCAAGTGGACTAATGAGTGTCAGGAAGCATTTGATAAGATAAAGGGGTACTTGTCAAACCCACTTGTGTTAGTTTTACCAGAACGAGAGGGACCTCTGATTGTTTACTTGATAGTCCTGGAAAATTCATTTGGTTGTGTGTTGGGTCAGCATGACATCACTGGCAGGAAGGAGCAAACCATCTACTATCTCAGCAAGAAGTTCACATCCTATGAGGTTAAGTATACTCACCTTGAAAGGACGTGTTGTGCCCTAACTTGGGTGGCGCAGAAGTTGAAGAATTATTTGTCATCCTACACTACTTACCTCATTTCTCACTTGGATCCGTTAAAGTATATCTTTCAAAAGCCTATGCCCATAGGGAGACTTGCGAAGTGGCAGATTTTGCTCATGGAGTTTAACATTATCTATGTGACTCGGACTGCGATAAAAGCCCAAGCATTGGCTGATCATTTGGCCGAGAATTCGGTCGATGAAGAATACGAGCCATTGAGAATTTATTTTCCCGATGAATAGGTGATGCATATTGATGAGCTGGAGCAGACTGAAAAACTAGGTTGGAAACTTTTCTTTGATGGGGCTGCTAATATGAAAGGATTCGGAATAGGGGTTGTGCTTATTTCTAAAATAGGGTATCACTACCTTGTTACACCTCAGCCTCATTTCTATTATACTAACAACATGGGTGAGTACGAGGCATGCATTTTGGGTTTGAGGTTAGCTGTAGACATGGATGTCCAGGAAGTCTTGGTTTTGGGAGACTCGGACCTTTTGGTGTACCATATTCAAGTAGAATGGGAAACATGAGATTTAAAGCTCATACCATACTGACAATGTTTGCATGATCTTTATCAACGGTTTCGATCAGTAGAGTTCAGGCATATTCCAAGGATCCATAACGAGGTTGCCGATGCTCTGGCTACCTTGGCATCAATGTTGAACCATCCGGATATAGCTTATATCAATCCTCTGCATATTCAAGTTTTCGATTAGCATGCTTACTGTAACATGGTGGAAGAAGAACTTGATGGTGAACCGTGGTTCCACGACTTCAGGGAGTACATCAGAATGGCGGTATATCCGGTGCAAGCCATGGGGGATCAAAAGAGAACAATTCGACGGTTAGAAAGTGGATTTTTCTTTAATGGAGGGGTTTTGTATAAAAGAACTCCAGATCTTGGATTGTTAAGATGCATAGATGCTAGACAGGCCGCGACTAACATGACTGAAGTGCATTCTGGAGTCTGCTGACCACATATGAGTGGGTATGTGCTGGCAAAGAAAATTCTCCGAGCAGATTATTATTGGCTCACCATGAAGCGAGATTGTATCAGTTTTGTGTGCAAGTGTTATCAATGCCAAGTATACCGAGATTTGATTCATTCTCTGCCATCCAAATTGCACACAATGTCAGTAACATGACCCTTCGTTGCTTGGGGCATGTATGTCACTGGACCAATTGAGCCACCAGCATCCAATGGGCATAGGTTCATTCTAGTAGCCATTGATTATTTCACCAAGTGGGTTGAAGCTAAAACATTCAAGTCTGTAACCAAGAAAGCAGTGGTCGATTTTTTTTACTCAAATATCATTTGTCGGTTCGGGATCCCAAAAGTGATCATCACAGATAATGGCGCTAATATCAACAGTCATTTGATGAAAGAGGTATGTTAACAGTTTAAGATTACACATCACAATTCCACCCCATATCGCCCCAAGGAGAATAGAGCAGTCGATGCAGCCAACAAGAACATAAAGAAGATACTTCGGAAAATGGTGGAAGGTTTCAGGCAATGGCATGAAAAGTTGCCCTTTGCGTTGCTGGGTTATTGCACTACTATTCGCACTTCAGTAGGTGCAACTCCTTATTTGTTGGTATATGGCACTGAAGCAGTGATACCTGCGAAAGTTGAAATCCCATCCCTTCAGATTGTTGCTGAATCCGAAATTGATGATGATGAATGAGTCAAAACCCATTTGGAGCAGTTGAGTTTGATTGATGAGAAAAGATTGGCAGCAGTGTGTCATGGTTAGTTGTATCAAAAGAGAATGGCAAGAGCGTACAACAAGAAGGTGCAACCCCGTAAGTTTGAAGTGGGTTAGCAGGTATTGAAGCGCACCCTTCCACATTAGGCCGAAGCAAAAGGCAAGTTCGCCCCAAATTAGTAGGGGCTGTTCATTATAACATGAGTGTTGTCCAATGGTGCTTTGTATTTAATAGATATAGAAGGAAAATGTGTAGACATGGCCATCAATTCTGATGCAGTCAAGAGATATTATGTATGATTTCTTTGGTTTAAATTGTGTTTGTTTGCACTTAGCATGTTTTAAAGATTGGAATGACGAAGGAAATTTGTTCTGCTATCTAAACACTTTACCCTTTGTTACCCCTTTGGGCTGATTAATCCGAAATGCAGACCATGATCATTGGTTCCAGTTACTCCACTCAGATAAGTTTCTTTTCCTTTTCTCCCTCAAACAGTCATACAGATTTGGATGTTCTTCTTTATTCTTGACTCTCAAAGTCATTGCATTTCATTTCTTTTGGTTTTATTTCTCTAAGTCTTTCCAATGTTAGCCTTGTTTTAGTAAGTAAGAAGAAATTTGAAAGTTTACTACCAACTTCCAAATTGCAAAGGAGAAAATGAGGCTAGAACATGCCAGATATAGTATGATGTAAAGTGAGACATAAAGTGTCAGTGAAAGTTCAATCGGTGGAATGGTTTAATAATGTCATGGGAGATGCAAAGGTTTAGATAGAAAGGTCAGAAATCTAAAACAACAGTTTGGGTATAGAGCACTCGGGTAATCTAGGGTCCTGCGGTTGAGGATCAGTTAGAAGGTCAAACAATTCTTGGATGAATTACTCTGTGAGCACGATTTTTGCCTCACATGAATTACTCCTACAGAATTCTCAAAATTAGATCTTTTTTTTTAATTATGTGTTATTCTAGGAATTATTGTAGAATTTTTCTGATTGTTTGCATTTTTATGGGCATGTTTAATTTTATTTAATACATTAAAAAATACAAAAATTATATTGCATTTGCTTCAGGATTTAATTTTATATTTTTAGATTAATTAGTACATTAATCTGTTTGGTAAAAAATACAAAAATGGGAAAAATCACAAAAATAACTTATTCTTGCATTTTTATTGTTTAATTTTGAATTTTGGCAGTTTTCTTTTAGTTTGGTATTTAATTAGTTGTGGTAATTATTATTTAGAGTTAATTATTTTAATTTGGTTTAGGGATTAATTTAGGTTTTATTTCAATTTTTAGAAGAAAAATAGTTTTGAAATAAAAAGAAAAGGAAAAGAATGAAAAGAATCGGAATTTTGGGCCAATTTAATTCAATTCCCTCAAGCCCAATTGATTTAAAAACAAATACCCATCTAAACCCGGTCAACATTGGCCCAAAACTCATGCCATACCCGGTCAAGACCCTCAGTCCCTGAGATCCTTGAAACGACGTAGTATGGGGAGAATACTACGTCGTTTTGGGTTCAACAGATCTCAACCATTTATTCATCCGCATCCAATGACCCAAACTTTGCCCCATTACCCACCTAAACCGACTCGGACCCGTCTCCCCTACCTCGTCCAGTCTCCAGCCTAGCCAAAAGGTGTCGTTCTAATAAAATGAAGGATCTGGGCCATTGACTTTGGTTGATCAAATGGCTAGAAACTCGACCCCCTCAGTATATAATGGTCCGAAATAGCCCCACCCCCCTCAGAACCCCCCCTCTCTAGCTTCGTCGTCCTTAACCAGAAACCCTAAAGACGCCACCCCTGAAATCTCCATCATTTCCGGTGGTGGATCCGCTTCCAATCCACCCCAAATTCACACCACAGACTCCCCTTCACCTCCCCGTTTCGAATCCTCACTCCTTTTCCCTCGAATTATCCAAGGATTTCTCGAATCTTCAATCGAAGTGGTCCGATCCCACGAACCCTTGCTACATATCATAATAGGACACAACAATAATTATCAAAGAATAAGAATTCAATAGTTGCACGACATCACCCTTCGTGCTTTTACTCTCGTTCTCACCCAAAGCAAATGAATAAAATGCACGACATCACCCTTCGTGCTTTCCCTCACATGACTCTCATTTCATGGCACGAGATGACCCTTCGTGCAAATATAATCAAATCAGAGCACGGAATGTACCTTCGTGCATAAGTAGTCAAAACATAGCACGGAATGACCCTTCGTGCAATATCACTCCTCCTCACCCAAACAACAGTCACAACCAAATGGGCAAGAGGAATAAACAAATAGTAAGAACTATCCCAGCAAGGGAATAACACTAAACTAAGTCCCGGTAAGGGAACAATAACAATAACTTTCACAACCCGACAAGGGTAATACTCAATATATTCAAACCATCCCGGCAAGGGATTTAATCACAATTCCTTTCAATACTTTCATCTCCTACTCAATAACATTTATCATTTGAGCCAACGTTTTAAATATATTACTATTTCACAACTTATTCTCAAACTCTTCACATTTGTTTTAATCATAATTTTGCTTAGAAGAGTTCCAAATTATCTCAAAAGAAGTACAAACAAAGACCCACGGTCATGCTATACTCCGGTGTATAGATACTCATCACCATGCCTATGCACCGCACTCGATCAATTAGCAAATAGCAATTATAACACTCTAATCCTATTCCCTTAAGCCAAAGTTAGATCAAACACTTACCTCAAATGCTGACCGTATGATTTTGGTGCGCGGCCGCGCTGGTGGACTTGCACCTGGGCGTTCTCTGAATCTCCCAGCGTGGACCGTGCAAAAATGCACCGCAGCCGCGCTGGTCGAACTTAAGATAATGGCCTCTCTGAACCTGGCCACGCGGGCCACATAGAAATGTACCGCGGCCGCGTGGCTTCCAACGCGGACCGCGCGGAAATGATCGCGGCCGCGTTGGTGCCTGCAACACTGCAACATTTGGAACTTTTAAGCCTAAGGCCTCCCAGGACCTACTCAAAACTCACCCGAGCCCTCAGGGCTCCAAACCAAACATACACATAACTCCAACAACATCCTACGGACTTACTCGCGCGATCAAACCGCCAAAATAACATCATTTACATAGAATCGAGCCTCAAAACTCATGATTTTCATTTCAAAGTTCTTTAACTTTCTAACTTGGAACTCATAGTCCGAAACACGTCAAACGACATCCGATTTCGACCAAATTTCATAGGAAGCGCTTAACACATATTTAAGACCTGTACCGGGCGTCGGAAGCAAAATACGAGCCCGATACCTATATTTTCTAACTCATTTTCATTTCTATTTTTCCTTAATAATTTCAAAAAATAATTTAACAGAAAAATTCTTTTACCGGGGTTCTGGACCTCGAATTTCGACTCCGGGTACATGCCCGAGTCCCATATTTTTCAACGGATCTCCCGGGACCATCACATCACGGGTTCGGGTCCGTTTACCCAAAATGTTGACCAAAGTCAACTATATCAATATTAATATCAT
Source organism: Nicotiana glauca (assembly GCA_026770625.1). Taxonomy (NCBI): domain Eukaryota; kingdom Viridiplantae; phylum Streptophyta; class Magnoliopsida; order Solanales; family Solanaceae; genus Nicotiana; species Nicotiana glauca. The sequence continues at coordinate 285,524 of MU717820.1, forward strand.
AATTCTTCAAATTTTTTTCACAGAATTCACATAATTTAACATAAAAACTTTTCGGCTTCGCGCCCGGACTGCGCACACAAATCGAGGTAACCACCAGCGAGATTTTCAAGGCCTCGGAAGCACAGAGAAAGGGAGAGAATACGGTGATGACCCCTTTGGGTCGTCACAGTTTCATCAAATTCAACTCCTTAATTTAGTTGCTACATAGGTTTGAATAATTAATTAGAATCCCTTTAAGTTCTTTTTCCTTAATTATCTATATTCTTAAAATGGACTTGAGGCGTGCCGTGCCAAACAAAAACCCAAAATGCATGGCCCTCGCTTAATTAATATTTTAATCCTTAGAAATCGAGGCGTTCCATTTAGTTGAATTTCCATGGCCCTCACAAATTTGAAAGTGCATAGTTGCTTTAGGCGTGCTATTTAAAAAATTACTTTCTTAAACTCGGGTGTGCATTTCATGTGACCCAAATTCAAAGCTCAACAACGTTAAATAAAATGTGTCGTGAACCGTGGGTGCATTTCATGTGGCGTGGTTCAAAGACGTGTTTTAGATAACGTTGAATCTTCCTAAAATTAATTAAAAGCGGTTAATAAGTTAAAATTGCACCACAGGTTAAAACATGTATTTAAATCAGAAAATAGGCTAATTATGATAGTTTAAGCGACCGTGCTAGAACCACAGAACCCGGGAATGCCTAACACCTTCTCCCGGATTAACAAAATTTCTTATCTAGAATTTCCGGTTCGTAGACTTCAAAAGGAAAGTCGAAATTTCCTCGATTTGTGATTTAAAATAAATCGGTGACTTGGGACACCAATTAAAATATTTCAAGTGGCGACTTTGAATTTTAAATAAAATAATTCCATTTCGATTGTCACTTAAATTGGAAAAAACTCCTTTATATTACTCCCTTCCAAGGGTAGTAAAAAAAGGAGGTGTGACATTCAACATCTATTTAAACAGAAGGATATGAATTTGAGGCAGCAGAGGTGGTTTCAGCTGTTGAAGGATTATGATATCACTATTCTCTATCATCCGGGAAAGGCTAATGTTATTGCAAACGCAGGAAGGCGAAGAACATAAGGAGTTTAGCATTCATTCTTGATGTGAGAGACCTTTAGTTAGGGATGTTCAGGCATTGGGTAATATATGGGATATTTCGATGCTGAGCAGATTCCTTGCTTGTGTTGGATCTTGATCGTCTTTGTTTGAGCGCATCAAGGCTTTCCAGTATGATGATCTCCACTTGCTTGTCCTTAAGGACACGATGCAACATAGTGATGCTAAGGAGGTGACTATTAGTGATGATCGTATGTTACAACTTCAAGGTCAAATTTGTGTTCCTAATGTCGATGGCCTGGGAGAGTTAATTCATGAGGAGGCTCATAGTTTGCAGTATTCCATTATCGTGGCTTGAAGAAATATTATAGGTGGAGGAGGATGAAAAAGGATAATTTTGGGCATGTTTATAGATGTTTGAACTTCCAAGAGGTCAAGTATGAGCAACAGAAACTGTTGGTTTGCTTCAGAAGATTGATATACCAAAGTGAAAGTAAAGAGCACATTAACTATGGACTTTGTGGTAGGGTTGCCACAAACTTTGAGGAAATTTGATGCCAATTGGGTCATTATCAATCGATTGACCAAGCCGGCACATTTCATTCTGCTCACGACTTTGTCATGACACAAAACCACCATCGGTTGTGATGGTGCCTAACCTACTTGCTAGGCAAGCCAGACATAAAATAATGAACAAAACATGATAACGAATTGCAGAATAGATAAGTCTAAAAGGATAATAACAATAAATATTATCAAATCATAATATAACTCCATATAATTCATAACACTGAGTCATGAGCTCTACAATATGAATACAATTATGAAATAGAAAAATACTGTCTGAACAACAACAATAGTAATAGACATATAAAGAGACGTGAGGGACTGTGGTCTGGAATCAATTCTACTTTGGTCTTCAAAACTCAGCAATCAGCTCCGCTCACACAGCTCGACTAGGTCCAACTCCTAGATCTGCAAAATTAAGAAGAAAGTTTAGTATAAATACAACCGACCCCATGTACTCTATATGTACATCACTAACCTTAATGAGCTAATAGTAGCAAGAATAATCAATGACACTCACTTAACAACCTGCTATGTTCATAATATACAAATACACAACTATATTACCAACTAAGCATGAAACAAAGGTATATTTAAATCAGTGCACATAGAGAAGATGTTCCAAGTCTTATAATGGTTTAACAACTCAACATATAGAGGAGATATGAATTAATCATCAAAGCATCATCAACATTAGAATATCGAGAAAATATGAATAAGAACCAAGTCAACATGCACAGGATAACATATAGAGAAGATATGTACCGTGCCTTCACCTTCCAGTCAAAACAACATATAGAGAAGATATGCATAAAGAGGCATTTATAAATTCCAAAACTAGCATATAGAGAAGATATGGATAAAAATATGCACACACCAAAGGCTTTTGCAAATAGAGATAGATTCAAAAAACCAAACACTAATCAGTTTTCCTCATACCGTGTGTACGCCATCAAGAGAGAAACATGAGAAGACGACCCTTGGGTGATGGATCCTTATCTACATGCTGCACAGACAACTTACATGCCATAAAATATCAACCGTACGGACCACTCACGTAGTATCAGAAAACTAAATATATATATATACATATAAAAAACAGGCAACTCACGTTCTACCAATCCAGTCCATATCACAAAGAAAGTATATGCAAGAGTAAATGTAAAGGAACAATAAATATCAAGTTGTATACTCATAGACTACTTAAGTGACATGCTAATGTGGATGCATGTGCGAGGTGTGCTACCATAGCTCCGATTAGGAACATATGCCATAGAATAATAATTATCATGTTTGAACAGGAGATTCACCTACACATGGTCCCTAACATGACACAAGAAGCTCACAAAGGGTACAAACCTATGAAGCATGATGAGATGAATCTTAGTATTCAAATCAAGGCATAACATAGCCTAAGCGCTACCCCAAGCATAGATAAAAACCTGGTGCATACACACATGCTCATTCCTGTATGTGTGTCACCCTCGACACATAGCCATAATTAACATTTCAAGAAACTAGCGCCTCAAACCAAGACTAGGCAAGATACTTACCTCTAACAAGCCAAATCAATACTCTAAAAATGCCTTCCCACACGAATCGAATGACCCGAATCTAGTCAAATAACATACCATGGTATCAAATAATGCCAAAGAAAACAATGATGGAGCATAAAGGCTTGATCTTTAATCAAATATACAAAGTCAATGAAAAAGCCAACCTGGGGCTGCATATCTATGTCCGATGAATCCGAGAGCCTGAATTCTCCATCGAAAGATCATCTCTCTATCATACCCCTCGGAGGTCGGAGCCAAGGCCAGAGTCCGTTTTCGAGATTCGCCTAAGAATTGATTTTTCTCCAACCATTACAGTGGACCACGACAAGCTAAGGGTAGGCTCCCGTGACATGCAATTCGGCCTGACAAGGTCATCCTACTTGAGGTCTATGCTGAGGTGTTGAATCTAGCCAGGCTATCCTTATACTATCGCTATTTATCATGTTTTATATTGTAAGGGATCCCCTACCTATATAAAGAGGATCCCCACCTTCTATAGGGCAGACTAATATTGCTCCACTTCTCCAAAAATTCAATAATATCTCTCTTTCTCTCTCTCTCTCTCTCTCTCTCTCTCTCTAAGTTATCTGTCTTCATCGACCTCGAGGTCGCCTTAGCACTTTATTATTTCCTCGTTTGTTCTTCGTTATTTTGTTCAATATTGATTGTATAGAGCCTTACTTATCTATATTTTTACTTCTTATCCCCTTCCCGAATACCCTCGATAAGCCCGGGATAGGCTCGAGGCTCGGCTCCGAGGTATCTACTGGCTGGCTCTGCGCCCGAGCAACATCCCCTTCCTGGTTCTATTTATTTTTTAGTTAACTCGATCATTATCATTTTACTTCACGTTTTAGCACTAACCTCCCTTACAAACTAGCTCGGGAATAGATCACATATTTTTAGAATCCCATTTAAAAATTTAATTGTTACCATTTTCACGGTGAACAGTTTGGCGCCCACCAAGGGAAAAAATAGTGATTATTTTCTTGCTTGTTTCATCACTTGAACGCACGATATCTTTCAAACTTCTTCTTGCCCGAGATCTCCGCTTTCAGGACTGGATATCCTGCTCGATTGGCAAAATGGGAAGCAAAGATCTCAAGAGTGACAGGGGAATGGACTCGATCAACCTGGAGTCCGGCGTACCACCGAGTTCAATCCGAGCACAAAAGTGAGCTTCGCAACATGGTATCCACATGATTATCAGAGGGGCTAACTATCTCCAAGGCCTTATGTCCAAGCGAACAAAAACGTCCACTACAGAAGGACCGACCCGAAAGCTTTTACTTGAAGAAACCGTCATATTTACCGAGGAGGACCTCGAGGTCATGGGGGAACTACATAACAATGTGCTGGTAATCTTGTTTCTCTTGAAAAAATCGAGGATAAAGCGCGTACTCGTGGACCCGAGCAGCTCGACCAACATAATCAGGTCAGGAGTAGTAGAACAACTGGGATTGCTCAGTTAGATTAACACTATTCCTCGAATCCTCCACGATTTCAACATGACCGGGGAAGAAAAAAGGAAAAACCACCCTCCCAATCAACACATTTGGCACAACCCAGAGCACAAAATTTTAGTTCATCGACGGTGACATGAGGTATAACGCTTTGCTTGGTAGGCTTTAGATACTCGATATGAGGGAAGTACCCTCGACCTTGCACCAGGTGGTAAGATTTCCCACAAGAAATGTCATTATAACAATACATGGAGAACAATGGGCAGCAAGAGAAATGTTTGCGGTCCACCATGGGGCGTCGAACCCCATGCACTCGGCCTCATACGAGGAAAAATGCATGCAAACCATCGGAGACGATGAGGAAGATTTCTTTGCCCCCCAAACCTTTGCCGCCCCCGAAGACTTGGATGCAACCAAATCGACGGTCGAAGAATTGGAGCAGGTAATTCAAATCGATAACCTCCCGGATCATAAGGTATACCTGGGTTCAGGGTTGACACCCGAACTCAAGACAGGGTTTATTCAATTTCTTAGTAATAATATCGACTCTTTTGCCTGGTCCCACCTAGATATGACAGGTATTCCACCAAAAATAACCTCCCACCGACTGAGTGTCGACCCCAAATTCAAACCCATGAAGCAGAAGAGAAGACTGCAGTCCGAGGTAAAACACGCCTTCATCAAAGAGGAGGTAACGAAACTCTTAAAAACTAGGTCCATCAGGGAGGTAAAGTATCCCGAATGGCTAGCTAACGTAGTGATAGTGCCAAAAAAGTGAATAAGCTAAGAATGTGCGTAGATTATAAGGATTTTAACAAAGCATGCCCCAAAGATTCTTTCCCGCTGCCCAACATTGATCGTCTGATCGATGCCACGGCCGTCCACGAGACCCTCACCTTCCTTGATGCTTACTCGAGGTACAATCAGATTCAGATAAACCTCGAGGATAGGGAAAAGATTTCATTCTTCACGAAGTATGGTACGTATTGCTATAATGTGATACCCTTCAGACTAAAAAATGCAGGAGTAACATACCAACGCCTAGTTAATAAGATGTTCGAGCACCAAATAGGAAAATTGATGGAAGTATACATTAACGATATGTTAGTCAAATCCCTACACGCAGAGGATCATTTGACCCATTTGCAGGAAACTTTTCACATCCTCAGAAGCTACAACATGAAGCTCAACCCTGAAAAGTGTGCGTTCGGAGTAAGCTCAGGCAAATTTTTGGGCTTCATGGTCTCAAACAGGGGGGATCGATATCAACCCCGACAAAATAAGGGCCATCGAAGAAATCACAGCAGCAAATAACATTAAAGTCATCCAATGGCTGATGGGACATATAGCGGCCTTGGGAAGGTTCAAATCAAGGTCGTCGGACAAGAGCCATCACTTCTTCGCCCTACTCAAAAGGAGGAGCAACTTTGAATGGACTACAAAATGCCAACATGCCTTGGAAGAACTGAAATGGTACCTATCTAGCCCGCCCCTGCGGCACACACCCAAAGAGGATGAAACGCTGTACCTGTACTTGGTTGTGTCTGAAATAACAGTAAATAGTGCCTTGGTTCGTAAAGAGCAAGGTACACAATTTTTGGTGTATTACGTTAGCCAAACCTCGGGGGATGCCAAAACTTGGTACCCCCATCTAGAAAAGTTGGCGCTCGCACTGATAAGCGCCTCGCACAAGCTAAAGCCTTACTTCAAATGTCATCATATTTGTGTCTTGTCGACCTACCCTCTCAGGCGCATACTTCACAAGCCCGAGCTATCGGGTCGACTTGCTAAATGGGCCATCGAACTGAGAGTATACGATATTTAGTATCAACCTCGGACGTCTATCAAATCCCAAATCCTGGCGGATTTCGTGACCGACTTTTTGCCATCCCTCGGTCCCGAGGTAGAAAAAGAGCTTTTACTTAAATCAGGCACGTCCTCTAGGGTATGGACCCTATTCATGGATGGTTCCACAAACATCAAAGTATCCGGACTTGGTATAGTCCTAAAGCCGCCCATCGGCAGCGTAATCCGATTGTCCATAAAAACCACAAAGCTAACTAACAACGAGGCCGAGTATGAGGCTATGATTGCAGGTTTGGAATTGGACAAAGACTTGGGAGTCGAGGTCATCAAGGCAAAATTCAATTCGCTCCTCGTGGTAAGTCAAGTGAATGAGAGCTATAAAGCCTGAGAAGACAGTATACAGAGGTATCTGGATAAGATCCAAGTCACTTTGCACCATTTTAAAGAATTGACCTTAGACCATATACCCCGAGAGCAGAACAGCGAGGCCGATGCCCAGGCCAACCTGGGGTCGTCCGCTGAGGAAGAAGATCTGCTCCCCGAAGCTGTTGTCCAATTAATCAAATCCGTGGCCGAGGAAGGACACACAGAAATGAACTCCACCAGCCTGACATGGGATTGGAGAAACAAATACGTCATTTATCTGAAGGATGGGAAACTGCCCGCTGATCCGAAAGAATCGAGGGCCTTGTGAACTAAAACAGCTCAATTCTCGCTCGACGAAAATGGGGCCTTGTACAGGAGGGCGTTCAACGGACCCCTAGCGGCATGCCTGGGACTAGGCGACACAGGACTATGTGCTCCGGGAGATCCACGAAAGCACCTCCAGAAATCACTCTGGGGCGGACTCCCTAGTTCGGAAAGTGATCAGACCAGGTTACCACTGGGATAACATGGAAAAAGATGCCAAGGAGTTCGTCCGGGGATACAACAAATGTCAGATATTTTCCCCCATGATTCACCAATCGGGCGAACAGCTACACTCCATCTTATCGCCGTGGCCCTTTATGAAATGGCGAATGGACATCGCCGGCCCTTTGCTAACAGTACCAGGTAAAACTTGGTTCATTTATGACTAATTATATTTCAAAATAGGTGGAAGCACAAGCCTTCAAAAAAATAAGATAGAAGGAAGTAATCAACTTCATACGGGAAAACATCATATGTTGGTTCGGGATCCTATCCGAAATAACATGCGACAATGGGAGGCAATTCATCGGGAGCAAGGTGACACAGTTCCTTGGAGACAACAAATTCAAAAGAATCCTTTCTACACCATACATCTGTGTGCAAACGGCCAGGTCGAATCCACAAATAAAACTATCATTCAAAACCTGAAGAAAAAATTGGAGAGTGTAAAAGGGAAGTGGCAAGAAACGCTGCCCGAAGTACTATGGGCATACCCTACGACCCCAAAATCAAGCACGGGGGAAACACCTTTCTCCCTAGTATATGATGCTGAAGCACTAATACCAGTAGAGGTCAGAGAACCAAGCGCCAGATTTCGGCACGCCAACAAGGAGTCCAATTACGAGGACATGGAAATGGCCCTCGAACTGCTCGAGAAAGATGGGAGGCCTCACTTGTCCGAATGGGCGCCTAGAAGTAGAAAATCAAAAGGTACTACAATAGGAGGACGAAACTCTGATATTTCGAAATCGAAGTCTTGGTCCTAAAGAAGGTTACTCTCAACACCCGAAATCCAAATGAAGGAAAGCTGGGCCAGAATTGGGAAGGACCGTACCAAATCCTCGGGATAGTTAGCAAGTGCTCCTATAAGCTCGGCACCAAGGAAGGCGAGCAGCTCCCGAGCAACTAGAATGTGTCAATTCTTAAGCGATATTACTATTAGTTTATCTAACCATGGAGCCCCATAGGATCCCCCGAGCAAAATACCTTTTCCTCCTCTATTGGCTGTCTCTCTCTTTTTCTATTCCAGTATAGTTTTCTTGTCAATTCGATTTTCAGCAAGGCGGCGGCTGCACCATCCCTGCCTACGGGATCTTTCTTACAACCGGCCCAGCTTCAGCAAACATGACGAGCGATACTCTAATGGGAGGCAATGCACCGGGTCAAACGACCCGAGGAGCCATACCCACGCGTGTCGAGCCCGCAGCAATAGGGAAGTATGTATCCACGACCTATATTTACATTAATCAATAAAGAATATTTCTTGGCATCTTACTTCAAATAAGGTTATTTTTTGCATATTCATGACAAAAGCATCTCCGTCAAATATGTCCCGAGATACTCAGAGACTTAAAACGATTCAACACCCACCCTATCTCGCGGTCTGAATTCTAGACTCATTAAGCCCTCGCAATACAACTCCAGGTTCGCAAAAAGCTATCTTCAAGCTTGAGCAGAACTCGGTGACTCAGAAAATCATCGACAATCGCCATGTATTGGAAAATTCAAAATTGTAAGACCTTAACGGGTAGCCTCGGCACAACTAGATTTATTCTCCATATATTGTAAGATCTCAGCAGGCATGGCAAACTGTAAGACCTCAACATGCATGAAAAATCCCGCAGTTTTAGGCTATACGTCGCATTTGTAAGAATCCCTAAAGGGCATAACCTCAGTGTAGACGCCTAAAATTGTTTCTCGGGATCGAAAAATGGCCCCGGCCAAACGCACATGACTTCGGTCAAAGAGGCTGCTACAACCCAAGAAATACAACTCGGGGACGCCCGACTGTCGCTAAAAAAATCCTCCGAATCTACTTCAGAAAGAACCAATTAAAAATAGGCTTCCCTCAACAGGCTAAAAACAAGTCCCGACCACGTCAGCTCCAAAATTGCAAGAGCATCGATCTACTCGACCTATGAGCTAAGAACCTTACAAGGTGCTCAAAACATTACCGACTACGACTTGAAATCGAGGTTCTTTCAAAACCGATGACGGGTCAGGCAAAAATATTCAATAAGACCTTAACGAGAGGAAACAAAGCTGACAAAAAGACTTCGGGCCTCATATTAAAATCTCTCTACAACCAAACAGCGTAAGAGCCATTGTTGCCGGCTAAGCAAGCCTCCGGGCCTCATATTAAAAGGTCTTTATGACCATACAACGTAAGAGCCATTATCGCCATCTCGAAAATTGACAACTTGAGGATTAAAGCGAGCTCGAATCATAACCCGATTCGGAGACCGGATCCAAAATAGTTAACTAAGCAAAGACTCCGGGCCTCATACTAAAAGGTATCAATGACCAAACGATAGAAAGGACACTACCATCGGCCAAAAACTCAATAAGATTTGAGGGTCGATTACAGCTCGAGTCGCAACGTGACTTGGAGACTCGACCCAAAATTTATAATATGCCCAAGGGCGTGACATCGATACCACTACTGCCGACCAAAATGTCAGGAAAGATCAAAGGTCAAAAATGGCTCGAATCACAACACAATTCGGAGACTGGACCCAGGAATCTCCAAGCACCCAAGGGCGGGAAGCGAAAGCCATTATCACTAGCCCGAATGGGCTTAAGGGTATACTAAGCTCGAGTTGGGTCCCGAATCAAAGTCCAAACCCGAGAATAATTCAACCACAATACGCCTAAGGGCACGACATAAGAGCCGCCATCGGCGGCCTAAAAATTACAAAAAATTTGAGCGTCGATTGCAGCTCGAGTTGAAATGTAACTCGGAGAGTGGACCCAAAAATTGTAGCACGCCCAAGGGCATGGCACAAGGGCCATTATCTCAAGCTCAAAGAATCAGGACTCGAGAGTATATTAAGCTTGAGTCGGATTCCCGACTCGGAGACTAGCTCCAGGAAAATTGCAAAACACCTGAAGGCACAACACAAATACCATCGTCGCCGGTTGGGGAATCATGGAAGCTTATGGATTGATTACATCTTGAATCGCAGCACAACTCGGGAATCAGATCCCCAAATAAATGAAAAAATAGCAAAAGTGCAAAGGCGCTGTGAGCACGTGATTTTTACCCCAAGTAAAGAATTCCAAAAATTAAAATAAATAAAAGGGAATTAATTAGGAAAAGCGTCAAAAATGGTAGAACAAATAATAGGAAAATTAAATGAAAATTTTATAATAATATTAGGATGAAATAATTAAATAAATTACTTCAAAAAATAATAAAAAATTATAAAATAGAAAATA
>MU717820.1:299906-310366 GCA_026770625.1 Nicotiana glauca
CTAGTTCGCAGACTGTAACAGAGTCAAACCTTCCTCGGTTCGGGATTAATTCGGTGACTTGAGACACCATTATATTCTCAAGTGGCGACTCTGAAATTTTTTAAATAACTGATCCCGTTCCGACCGTCCTTTATTTGGAAAAACTCTTTTTACGCTTATATACATATATATTCCATTTTAGCCGGAGTATGTTAAAGCGCCGTAAAAAAGGGGTGTGACAGGCGCTAGACCCCTGCAGCCACTCTCGATGGGGATCGCATCAACCAACTCGAAGTAGACCACAAAGCTACACTATAGATTGAAAGCTCTCGCAGATAAGGGGAATAAATTCATGAGATTGTTCTCCTTCTACGTATGCTGAAATGAAAACTCTATATACATGCAAGGAAAATAATGGAAAAAACAACATAACCTAAGCCTACGACCAAATGGACGGCTCAAAGGTTGTATCAAGGCGCCTAGAAATCCCCGGACTGTCCTTTCTCAATGGCGTCCCCTCTCTCCGGAGATCTGCCCCCACTTCTAATGCCACTTGAGCTGCCTTCCAATGTGCCCTTGGTGGTTTACCTTTGAGGGTCCGGCCAAAAATGACTTGAGGATCGAGTCAAAGCCGGGCCTGCCCCTCCGAAGGCCCTTTCCATGCAGGAATCTTCAGCGGCAGCTCCTCCCCCATGTAAAGATACAAGCGCCTTGGCCTTGGCTCTGATCCAAAGTAGTGCGGCCATCGGCCTAGAACGGAGATCCTTGTACTTGCCACTATCCTCCTTCGCATCTTGAAGCTAGCACTCAACCGACGAAACCCTCCTTGCAAGGCTGTCCCTCTCAGAAGTCACCTCATCTATGCCGCAGCTGAGCTCGAGGATTTTAGCATCCCTGGCCCGAAGCCCCCTTTTCAGTGAAAGCGTCTCCCTCTTGAACTACTGAGTCGGGGCTCAAAGAGTTAAAAGCAATAGACTCCCGCGAAAGCTAAAAAATAGCAAGAATGAAGGATGAATAACCTGCTTGGTTAAAATGACTTTCTCATGTTTGCGACGGCTCACCTCATCTTGATACTAGGTGAGGGTTTTGGCGTAAATCATTTCGGCTTGAAAGAGCATAAAAAGGTTAAGGAAACAAAGATCGAAATGACCCGAAGTAGCAAAAATCGGATGAAGAGGTTTACCCGCTCACAAAGCCTAGACATCTTGCGGAAAATAGCGGGAGCGTCAACCCCGGAGATACCCTCAAGGACGATTGCCGGATCCCCAGGTAATTCTCCACCTTCGACCAGTGCACCCACCTCGGGAAGATCCTTACAAAGTTCGTCTCATACTCTGGGAGGTTGAGGTAATCCCGTCTTTGGGGAATCAATGATAACCAATGAGCCAACATGGTCAATTTGAATGTCCAACCCCCGTTCATTTTGGGTCCCTGATCAAAGTTCCTTCAAGCTGCCTGCTGAAGACATCCCGGTGCACGGAGGACTCCGACCACCTGCTGGATCAAAACCAGTACTCGATACCCCATCCGTTGCCTCGCCACTATGAAAACGGGCCGCGTCAGCATCAGAATCCTGTCCGGAGGCATTCATCTCCTTAACCCGAGGAGCAGCCGATACCGAACGATCTTCGAAGGGAGCCAAAGGACTATTTTCTCCCTCACCTTTTGCATGAGGATTCCACATTGTGCTTGAAGCCGAAATTGATATGCAACCCTCGGGCTTCTCAACTTTGGTCCATTTCGGCTCCGGCAGATCGACGGGAGCATCCCTCTGCCTTTTCTTCTCCTAGTCAAGCATTTGGATATCTCCTCTAGCGGGCGACACTTCCTTTATCAGTAAGACCCCTCCTAGACTTGTATAAGTATAAGTGTTAAAAGCGGGAAAAGGGAACAACCATCAGCAGTAAATTGCAATGGAGTGTGTGGATGCACCGAGTACTCGAGACTTACCATGATCTTTCGCCTCCCGCCAGGCTCAGGACAGATCCCGCCATGCACGATCGTTATACGGGCAAGCCAAGTATAAACGGCCGATCTAATCCCACAGATCCAGCACTGCCCCAGGGTAGACCGCCGTGGCTAAAAAGACATAGAAGAAACAACAGAGTTAGGAACACAAGGAGAAACCATCAAAGGGAAGCAGAAGCCCCGCATCTACTTACGCGTGATATTCCACTATTCGAGAAACGACATTCCTTCCATCGGGATCAAATCATACATCCTCACTCGGACAAATTGGCTCAACCGCCCATCATCCTTGAGCTCCTCAGTACAGGTGAAAAGAGATCTCGGGGCTCGACAACAAAGCTTGATTAAGCCTCCATAAAGGAAATGGGGGCTATACATCCGGATCAGGTGATTCAAAGTAAAGGGCATCCACTCTATCATGATCAAATAATGCTCGATCATATAAACCATGCGCCAAAACGAATGATCGATCTGAACCAGAGTTACCTGATAACTCTGGCAGAAATCAAGGATCACAGGATCTATTAGGGGCAAAGATGACCCCGTCGGTCCTAAAGTAAATGGGTTGGTATACACGCTTAGAAAACCAGCCTTATAAGCTGTAATGTCTTCATCCCGAGTAGGTATCTCCACGAGCACAACATCCTCCCAGCAGCAATCAACTTTTACTCTCCCTATGTCTATTATGGAGCTGATATATCAAGTTACTAGTTCACGACATCTTGATTTCAAAGAGGGTCTTTCTACCCTGAAATCTGAAGTCATCATGAAGGATCATGGGATGCACTCCTCGACACGGGGAGGAGCTGTCACTTCACCTTGAGAGAAGAACGAAGATGACGAGCCCGCCATCTCATGAGAAGCAGCAGTAGAAATGTTCGCCATCCTTGAAAAGGCCCAAGAAAAGATAAAAGTAAAAAATATCGTGCTCCTAGGAAGAAATCAAGGAAAATAACAAAGACAAACTTCACAAAAAGGTTTTGAATGGAATCCGGATGGGAAGAAATAAGCTTTTATAAAGGCATCGTGGGTACATTAAAGAAATCCAACTACCGCAGTCGATGACGGAGTCCGCAGTAGCGACGCCCATGGTACACCTTTGTAGCCCACAAGCATTCTTAGGAACAACAAAGGAAGCAAGAGTTCAGAATCATTTCTCATCACTCCCCGTCGCCTTTCGCTCTAAGAAATGCTGAGACTATATGTGTCCGGTGAATTCGGGAGCCCGAATTCTCCATCGAAAGATCATCTCTCGGTCATACCCCTCGGAGTTTAGAGCCAAGGCCAGAGTTCGTCTTCGAGGTTCATCTGAGAATTAATTTTGCTCTGACCAATGCAGCGGACCACAACAAACTAAGGGGAGGCTTTCGAGACACACAGTTCGATCTGACAAGGTCAGCCTGTCACGCCCCAAAATCCGAGGAGCGCGACTGACGCTCAACTGAGTATACCTGACTGAGCAAGCCTATTAGGTTTCATTTTACCCAAACAACCTCATGATTAAATAGGAGGTGGACTCCATTAATCAAATTTAGTAAGTATTTCATTAACAACTTTTATTACATTTCCATTAGCAACTTAAATCATAATTATCAAAATATCACAAGTGTTATAAGTCTTTGCCAAACATCAATATTCTTACTTTAATTCCAATACCCGTCACTACCCACAACCTATCTATGGAGCCTCTAAACATAACTGAAGAGTAATGTAATATAGAAATGCCGGTAACAAGGCTCCGGCTATACCTCAAAAGTGAAAATCCAAGATAAGAAGATGTGCAATATAGCCCCTTGAAGGAGAAAGGGGCTCACCAAGATCTTCGGGAAGAAGGATGCTCCGCTACACACGAGCGGCACTATCCACTATGGAGCCACTTATATTCATTTAAAAATGTAGCACCCCCGGCAAAATGGATGTTAGTGCCATCGAATAGCACTAATATGTATAACTAAACACCATCTAGATAGAATGAGCTATCATACAAGAGCAGAGAAATCATAAACACCTTCTCATATAGAAAGAGCTATCAAACAAGAATAAAGAAATCATAAAGGTCATTCAAAAGCTTTAACAGTCACCACATCATCAAGTAAACGAACCATATAATCTTTCACATAGTTCCCATAACTTAGTTTGGGGCACTTGATATTGTTCATCATCACTCATAATACCACTGCTTTCTTGGGCAGAGTCTGATCACGGCCCGATCGGCTAGGTTGCCTCATTTGAGACATGTACCTCAATCACAATCTCATTCTCAATTTTCGGAATTTAATATCAGCACAATACCACCATGTGTGTGTCATGGTGTCCGATCACGGCCCGATCGGCTAGGACGCCTTACCTAGACGTTGTTCCTTTCTCATTAATTATCTCATTTCAATCTTTATTTCACATATATCAACTCATAGGCACTTGGGGCCTCAATTATCACATAATATTTGGCACTAGGCCATTTCATAACTCAATCGCTTCTCTCCCACATTTCATATCATTTTCACATATTATGCATCAATATCAATCTCAACAACAAGCCACTCAATTCAAGATGTCATGTACACATGAGAAATTCAAGCTATAAGTATAGAGAGGAATCCTCATGATTCGACACATTAATCACAATTTAAACTTGACTTGAAATCTAGGTCATTTAGCATATACTTCACATTCTTCAATCTCAATTTATAGTATAAGCATTTCAATATATGATTCATATTCCTTGCACCCTTTTCAAGTTATCAAAAGTAGCACATTGATCACATTGGAATGCATCTTTCACAAATATAGGGTCACAACACCAATTCAAGTAAAGTATCAATCAAAGCAAGAATTCAAAGTTCAATCTTACCATATTTACACAAGCATCGATAGAGCTCAATTTCTAAAAGATGGGGTTTTAGCCATACATACCTTATTTAAGCTTTCCTTAAGTTACTACGACGTTCCAGAAATTCTAGCAATCCCAATCTACTTGAGACATAATAAAATTGAATACAAATTAGGAAGGTATTCTTGGTTTCAGCTCATTTGAGCATTTTATCAAACACTAATTGAACATCTTGATTTCAAATCTCTTTTACAAGATTTCATTCATTCCCCAACCCAATCTCTACTTATTTATATTCATCAATCTTCCCACAAACCTAATTTGTACATGCATGTATACATAGTACTATTACCCCAAGAATCGTACCTCAATAACCCACCTCACAATCTTTACAATACCAACACAACCTAGGTTAGGCACCTATGGCTTCCAATACCCATCCCATGAGTTACAATACTTAATCCATACTCATATTTCCATAATAACTCCATATATGTAAGTCTAAGGTGTAGGATTACCTCTTGTACACCAAATCTTGAAAGAAAACTTTGGGGTGTTCTTGAGATTTTATAGAAATCCTATGAAATCCAATCAAAATCATGTTGTAACTAGTGATTGAGAAGTGAAATCACCATGAAAACACATTTAAAAACTCACCTCAGATGTGCAATTAGATGCCTTGGTCGAGTTGGGGTGTGTAGAGTAAGCCCTAAGCTCGAGAAATGACTCAAATTCTCTTATTTCCGGTCTTTAGGGTATTTAAAAGCCTTCCACTAGCGCGATCGCGCTACTGTTTGCGCGGTGTTCGTTCTAGGAAGGCAGAATACTTCGCAAAATGCGCGTCTTCTATGCATTCGCGCTAATGGTTGCGCTAGTGACACTTGTCTAGTAAAATGGTCATAACTTTCTATGTATACCTCCAAATGTTGAACGGTTTGTTGCGTTGGAAACTAGACTCACAAGGATTTAATTTAATAGGTTGTTCATGACACAAATCCTTATATAACTGGAGATATGATCGTTAAAAGTGAGGTCTAGTGCAAGCTCATTTGGAATTTTAGCCTATTATGAACTTTTTCAATTTTTCTTAGACTTAGGCCTTTCCTTGGACCCCAAATTCCTTACCATAAGACTTATATACATAGTTACCAAATCCAATTGATGTAGACCATGTTAATAGCATATAAAAATATTATAATAAGCCTACGTGTCACCACGAGATCCCAGGTTACTTAGCAAAATTTTTCGGGGCCTTACACAGCCTATCTGAGGTCTATGCTGAGGTGTTGAATCTAGACAGGTTATCCATGTACTATCGCTATTTACCACATTTTATATTGTAAGGGATACCCTGCCTATATAAAGAGGGTCCCCGCCTTCTATAGGGAAGACTGATGTTGCTCCACTTCTCCACAAATGAAATAATCTCTCTCTCTCTCTCTCTCTCTCTCTCTCTCTCTCTCTTTCTTCTAAGTTATCTATCTTCATCGACCTCGAGGTCGCCTTAGCACTTTATTATTTCCTCGTTTGTTCTTCATTATTTTGCTCAATATTGATTGTATAGAGCGTTACTTATCTATATTTTTACTTGTTATTCCCTTCCCAACTACCCTCGATAAGCCCGATATAGGCTCGAGGCTCAGCTCCGAGGTATCTACTGGCTGGCTCTGCGCCCAGGCAACATCCCCTTACTGGTTTGATTACTGCTTTGATTAACTCGATCTTTATCATTTTACTTCACGTTTTAGCACTAACCGCCCTGACAAACTATCTCGGGAATAGATCACGTATTTTTAGAATTCCATTTACAAATTTGATTGTTGTTATCATTTTCACGGTAAACAATATCTAAACTCGACAAAAGTCTCAAATCCCGATCACCCCTTCCATAACGAGTCCAAATATACAAGTTTCGCCCATATTCGACTTCAAATGGGGTTTCAAATCCCAAATAATCACTCTCCAAAATGTAGCACAAAAATCCCAAATTTTCCCTTCAAATCCATATTCCAAGTGCACAAAACAATGGTGAATCAACATGTAACATCAAAATCAAGTATAAATTACTTACTCTCCAAAGTGTGGTAAAATGCCCAACTTTAATTGTATAAATTGTGAAAAATAAGTTAAACACACAAACTATAACACTGCCAACCGATTTCCTCGCTTGTGGACCAAACTGTCGCTTATGCGACACCACTTCTACAAAATAATTCCTATATCTGCGAGCTCACTTAAGTACCCAACCATTCTCTTATGCAAGACCATTCTCGCTTCTGCTGAATCACACCTGCGTAAAGACCTAGGAGATGCACACTTACTTTTATGCTAAATCCTCCCCACATACAGACTCCTAGATCCAAGTAAAACTCCTTTTTTGCGATCACATGCCCGCTTTTGTGGAGTCCCACCTGAGCACCTTACCTCACATGATAGAAACACCAAAACCAAAGCTATCAACCAATATAAAAATAACCTGAAACCCATCTGTAACACACCTGAGGCCCCCGACCCCATCCAATAATACCAACAAGTCCTAATATTTCCCCTAAACCTATGCAAAGGAATAAAGCACTAAAATTAACATCAAAACTAGGAATCGCTAATCACAATCAATCCCTTAAATTCATAAACTTCTAACGTTAAATCAAGTGTTTGATTCAAGCCTAATCGATACGGATCTCAACCAAACTTTGCACACAAGTCCCAAATGTCAAAACAAACCTATTACAAGTCTCGGAACAACAATCTGAACCCACTATCATAAAGTCAACTCCCTTTTAGACTTATGAACTTTCCAAACCTTTAAATTTCTAACTTGCGACAATTTAATACAAATCTTCCTAGGAACCTATGAATCCGAATCTAGACATATGTCTAGGTCCAAAATCACCATACAAACCTATAGAAACAATCAAAATATGAATTCGAGTCGTTTACACAAAGTCAAACCTGAGTTAGCTCTTACAACTTAAGCTTCCAAAATAAGATAAGTGTCTCAATTAACTCTAAAACCTTTCCAAAACCAATCACAACTATCCTTGCAAATCAGCAAACATTAAATACACATACAGGGGAAATCAAATAGGGTAATGAGGCTAAATACACTAAATGACCAGCTGGGTCGTTACATTCTCCCGCACTTAAATAAAAGTTTATCCTCGAATGCGTTTAGAGTTATACTTGAAAAGCCAAAAAGGTGCATGTATCTACTTTGCATATCATACTCGGTCTCCCAAGTCACCTACTCGACCGATTGACCTCTCTATTGAACCTTCACCGGTGCAATATCCTTGACCTTAGCTTTTGAACCTACCTTCCAAAGTAGCTACCATCATAAGTCAAATCCTTGTCAAACTGCACCGATCTGAATCCAACACATCCGATGGATACTCAATATAGTTCAAAGCATGGAAAAATAAAATACTGAATGAACTTCCGACAAGTTGGGTTGCAAAGCAAGTATCTAAGTCACCTCACACTCTCTCTCCCCAAAATCTCGAATGGACTGACAAACCTCGAGTTCAAATTGCCCTTCTTCCCAAACCTCATCACGCGCTTAATAGGCGAAACTCTAAGTAGAAACTTCTTATCCACCATTAATGCCATATCAGGAGCCTTCTTATCAGTGTAACTCTTCTTCCTGGACATAACGGTATGAAGCCTCTCCTGAATCAACTTCACCTTAACCAAAAAATCATGAACCAAGTTTATGCCTAATAATGTAGTCTTACCGAGCTCAAACCAACCAATTGGAGAACGACATCAACACCCATATAATGCCTCATATAGATCCATATGGATGCTAGACTGGTAGCTAATGTTGTAGGAAAACTCCATTAAAGGTAGGAACTAATCCCAGTGGCCTTCAAAGTCAATAATACAATCCCTCAAAATATCCTCTAAGATTTGAATGGTCCTCTTGAAATGCTCCTCCACTTGAGGATGAAATGCATATGAGCCAATATCTCTAAAGTGTAGAAAGTCGTAATGGGAATGAAATATACCTATTTGATGAACTGATCCACAATGACCCAAATAACATTAAACTTCCTCAAATTCCATGGAAAATCCACCACGAGGTGCATAGTAATACGCTCCCACTTCCACTCCGATATATCAATCTTCTGAAGCAAACCTCAAAGTCTCTAATGCTCATACTTAACCTGCCAGCAATTCAAACACCGTGCAACATCCAGCCAATGTCCTCCTTCATTTTTCTCCACCAACAATGTTATTTCAAATCACGATACATCTTTGTATCACCTAGATGGATATAATACTACAAACTATGAGCCTCCTCAATTATCAGCTCTCTCACTCCATCAACAATAAGAACACTAATCCGACCCTAAAGCCTCAATACCCCATCATTGCCAATAGTCACCTCCTTAGTATCATCATGTTTTACCATGTCCTTAAGAACAAGAAAGTGGGGATCATCATACTGGCGAGCCTTAATTCGCTCAAACAAGGATGACTATGATAAAACATACAGAAGGACTTTACTCGGCTACGAAATATCTAATTTCACCAACCTATTGGAAAAAGCATGCACATCCATAGCTAAAGGCCTTCCACAACTAGAATGAAAGCTAAAGTCCCCATACTATCTGCCTTCCTACTCTAGGCATCTGCAACCACATTAGTCTTCCCCGGATGATAGAGAATAGTGATATCATAATCCTTCAACATCTTCAATCATCTCCGTCACCTCAAATTCAAATATTTCTATTTAAATAGATGTTGAAGACTCCAATAAGTCGTATGCACCTCACAAGACACGCCATAAAGATAATGGCTCCAACTCTTGAGTGTGCGCACAATGACTTTTGTTATACCTCGTATCTTTACATCGATCGCATCATTAGTAAACTAAGTAAGCTGGGAGAGTTAAGAATAGACCTATAAGGTTAAGGAAGGATTTCAACAAGTATTAAGTATGTACCATGAGGTTTCAGGGTAAAACGAATCGAAGATCTTATAAATCATACTTTGGGGTAAGACTAGGAGTGTTTAATATAACAAGACTGTTAAGTTATGAGTTATTTGAACTGTATAATAGTCTTATGTTAAGTTTAAGCTCAAGCAAGTTGTAAAAAAGGAGTCAACAAAATTGCTGCAAGTTAAGTTCATAAGTTTAATGAAATTTTGATCTAATGTCACTGATACATACTGGGAGCTACAGGGTTATCCACCCACCAAATTGAAGGACTACGAGTCTAGTTTCAACTCATTAAACTGCTTGGAGTTAAAATTTTGGAGTAGCGAGATATTCGTATTTTTGTGAGACTACGTAGGCAACTATTTTTGGGACCTACAAAGGCGGTAGGAAACTTATTTTGATGTATAAATTGAAGCTTCCTTCTGTCATTTTATTTTCATTACCAATATATACTAAACACCCAAAATACTCTCTAAAGGGTTCCTACATATTCCAGGTCAAAACCAAAGGTAGACAACATAAATCAAGTATCTTGAATCTCGAGGTACTAGTAGAACGTAGTTCTATAGTGTTGTGCTCGTGTTAGTTCTTATTCAATGATTTTTCATGCCATCTGGGGTATGATTATTCTCCTCCCTCATGTATCTTTATTGTATCTAAGTCCTAGCTAAGTTGTATGGATGGAAAGATGCAAGATAACACTTGGTAGTTGTGTATGAAGTGATTGGGGGGGGGGGG
>MU717821.1:7257-18043 GCA_026770625.1 Nicotiana glauca
AACTTCAAAAGTTCCCGTTAGCAATCTGAAATCACCCTGAGGCCCCCCAGGACCTCACCCAAAGGCACTAACATATCTTAAAACATCATTCCAACTTGTTTCAATCCTCAAAACACCTCAAACAATACCAAAACCATCAAATTATATCGAATTCAAACTTAAGTTCTTCTAAAACTTCTGAAACACACTTTCGATCAAAAACCCAACCAAATGATGTCCGAATGACCTGAAAAATTGGACACACATCCCAAATCACCTAACGAAGCTACTGCAACTCTCGGAATTCCATTCTGACCCTCGAATCAAAATCTCACCTATCAATCGAAAATCGCCAAAATACTAACTTCGTTAATTCATGCCTAATTCTACATCGGGCCTCTAAATCCACTTCCGATTACACTCCTAAGTTACAAATCATCCCCCGAAGCTAACCGAATTATCGGAATTCATATCCGAGCCCCCTAACACATAAGTCAACATCAGGTTGACTTTTTCAAACTAAGCCTTTCTTAAAGTGACTAAGTGTCTCATTTCCTTCTAAAATCAATCCAAGTCAACTCGATCACGCAAGACACTGATAATGAAGCATACAAAAGCAGAAAATGAGGGGAAACAGAGCGGTAACTCATGAGACGACGAGTCGGAGGGAACATAATAAATAAATAACTCTTCGCCCGCACGAACAAATGCGGGGTTCACCAGGAACTATCAACTCATGTACTCTAATTAACGAAATCCTTGCTCGCATCAACTGTTGTCTCTGTAAAAAAAATAGCGGGGAGTGAGTCATAGCTCAGTGAGTAATAACACTTAACCACAACCATTTTTAATTGGAGACAAGTCAGAAAACAAGCTTACATAATAATCACAAAATAAAATGCCCTTTTTAAAACGATAATAATAATCAGTCTCATCATGTGTTTCCTGTAACAAAATCAATTTAACAATTTAGTAATAAACTCAATAAATACTGAGTCATAGAAAATCTTTATATTTGCGAGGTTTCAGAAAAGGATCATGTAATTTGTATCACTGTGTAGACCCCTTCATAGAAGGAGTCAAGTATAACTGTAGGTCCCTACTCAAGGGAAAACTGTAACTGTATGCTAGTTCTACCTTCCCACTAGCGAGGGCTATAACTGTAATCGGTAATCGGTAATCTGTAAATACAAGGTGCACCGGCTCTAACGAACCCGCCGTTAGCTACGGGATCCTTCGAAGTCTCCTTCCATTTATACTCTTTCTTGTTAATAGTAAATACTCGCACAAAAGCATTATTCAAAATAATAAAGGGCATATCATTTCTTATCAAATCTTGTAATTTTATTTCGGTAACAGTAATCAGGTCTCAAGTAACGGTAAAACATGTCTAGTAACAATGACAATACTTTAAATAACTGTAACATCTCAAGTAACGATAAAACATATCTAGTAACAGTGAAAATATTTTGATTAATCGGTAAATATCTCAAGTAAACTATTTGGTATCATATCAAGTAAAGGACTTGTCCCACATGCAATTTCAAAGCATCAGTAATACATTTATTTTCAGAATCATATATAAACCATGCAGGTTATGAAAACACAAATTATGGTAAGATTACTACTCACAGTACTCGTGCCGAAATACCAAATGCTTCACCTCGAGCAATTCGTACAACTTCCTCCAATCAATCTATAATTACATAATATCGATCTCACGTTAATGTCTATGTTTAGGCTAATTCATAGCTAATTTAGAATACCCAGCCTTCGAGGTTCCATATTAGACTCTTAATTCGCTGAATTATATTTACCCACGGGATAAGTAATTACTAATCCATAAATTTCAACATATTCATATAATTTATTAACCCCAATTTCATAAAGTTCTATGGATTCTACAGGAAGAAAATTCTCACTTACGCGAATGAACTAGTGTAATTTCTATTACTCTATAAAATCTTTAGATCATTGGAAACGAAATTAAATCCTACCAGAAGGAGAAGCTCAAGTAATACCCGTAAGACGTAATTAGTGCTTAAGATTCCTCAACAGATTGCTAAAGATTAAAAAAAATTATACATATCTTTCCTTATTTCACTGGCTTTTGCCAATCTCCTTATTTAAATTTAACCATTTAAAGAAATTCTCAAATTTGTGGAATACATTACCTTAAGATTTGAACAATTAATAGCTAGAAGTGGCTTCTTTTGCGGCACCAAGCTTTTTCCCCAACTCACCTTCTATATTTTTTATTTTTTATTTTTTGCCTTAACCCTTGACTCGTCAAAATCCCTTTTTGCTTCTGGTTTTTTTTTTTTTTGCGCAGCAAGTTTGATTTTGGCCAGAGAAAGGGGCTTCGGCCCTTTTATCCTTTTGTTTCTGTTAACGTAGGGCTTTTCCCCTATTTTATCTTATTTTGTACTTTTCTTTTGTTATTATTTTTTTTGGGGTAAATTATTTAATTGCCCCTTTTTTTGTAATGAGGAGTATTACATTCTCCCTACCTTATGAAATTGGGTCCCCGAATTTAATTCAAGTACGTACATGTAGACTAAAACAAATGGTGATACTTTGCTTGCATAGTGCATTTTTTGTCTCACAAAAATAGCCAGCGCGGCAGCCAAGCACCAGCCTACTCCAACACTCGGCCAAAATTTCAGCAACTTTGGACTTAGAATTATTTAGGCAGCTTTCAACGTAGTATACTTAGAATTGATTTAGGCAACGAAAATTTAAGTGAAGGGACAGAATTTAAACGTGAACAAAAGACACAATATTACAGGAAACTCTTTTTCTAACTTTATATTTAACTCGAGCATACAAAGAAACTCAAACTCCGAAGTACATCTATGTACAAAAATGAAGATCACTCTTGACCTTCACAAGACTACTCTTAGCCTTAGTGTTTCCACTCTTGAAAACAAGACTTAGGGCTCTTCCTAAATCAGAAAACATGCACTCTACACGTTTTTCACTCTTTATGTGTGCTCTCACATGTTTTTCTCCTTATGCCACAAAAGGAAAGGGTGCTGCCCATGTATAATATATGAAACAACCCCATGTTTAAAATAGTTTCCCCATTTTAGGCCTTAACACTTGCCCACTCAGCCCACTACTTTACTTTAGTGTAGTTGATACCCCCAAATAGCTTCTTCAACGGTATAATTTCTCCATAAGGCTTTCACGAACGCAATTTCTTTTGATCGTAGCTTCTTTACTTGCCTATCGACAATAGCCATTGCCTCCTCCTCATAAGACAACTTCTCATCAAGCGATGTAACAGGTTCTTCAAGCACCTGAGATGAGTCTGATATATATTTTCTTAGCATTGAGACATAAAAAAATGGGTGAATAAAGGACAACTAAAGAGGAAGTACCAAGCGATAAGCCACCGCTCCCACTCGGTCTAGTATCTCATACGGTCCAATAATCCTAGGGCTTAACTTGCCTATTTTCCCAAACCGCATCACACCTTTCATAGGAGAGACTTGTAGGAACACTTTGTCCCCAATTGTAAACATTAAACCTCTTCTTCTCATATCCGTATAAGATTTTTGTCTACTTTGAGCTGTAAGCAATCTATGTCGTATCAACTGGACTTTGTCCATAGCTTCTTATACTAAGTCGGGTCCCCATAAGTTAGTCTCACCAGCTTCAAATCGTCTGATAGGAGAACGGCATCTTCTACCATACAGTGCTTCGTACGGTGCCATTTGAATACTGGACTGGAAGTTATTATTGTAAGCAAATTCAGTTAAAGGTAGATAAGCATACCAACTACCTCTAAACTCAAGAATACAATCTTTTAACATATCCTCCAAGATCTGTATAGCACCTTTGGACTTTGTGTTTACGTGAGATAAAACTAGTACTAAGATCTACTCATGTACCTAACCTTTCTTGAAAAGATTTTCAAATCGTGAAGTGAATGCGGTACTTTATTAGAGCTGATGGACAATAGAGCTCTATTGAGTCAGATAATTTTCTTTTCATGTATATCTATACATATTTTACCTCACTATATAAGATGTTTTGACTAGCAAGAAACATGCCTACTTGCTAAGCCAATTTACAACTTTCCCACATATAATCATACCTCTAATGGTTTGAGTAATTTAGTTATATGTATTGTTCTATTGTATTTTCACTTTAGAATCTTGAGTTGTTTTAGTAGGCCTATGAATCGCAAGTGCTTGCCTTAATATACTGCATGTCAAATAGCTAGAAACAAAGTTAACGAATTTTTTTTCCCTTCTTTCTTTTCCAACCAATCAATTTTTTTTTAATAGTCATGGTGCATCTTATAGACCTGAGATATATACTGTATCTAGAGTTGTGAGTTCCTTCACCAATAGCTTGTCTTAACCCATATATGTTTGCCACACATAATTAATTACCTAGTCGGAGAATACCCTCACTATTAACAATCATATTCTTGCTTTTACCAGCTAGAAACTAATCTCGGTAATTAAACAATCGTTCATCCTCGTATTGGCTAGCTTTTATACATCTACATCGGGATTGACCAATAGCCAATAATGTATTTGAATTTATTTTTATTTTTACATTGAGTGTAACTTCTAGTCTATGCGCGTCTTTGTACAGAAGTATCTTACAGGAACTATATGCGCCAAATTACCCTTTTTTTCATAAGCCATAATATTTTATA
Source organism: Nicotiana glauca (assembly GCA_026770625.1). Classification (NCBI taxonomy): domain Eukaryota; kingdom Viridiplantae; phylum Streptophyta; class Magnoliopsida; order Solanales; family Solanaceae; genus Nicotiana; species Nicotiana glauca. Next base: position 11,912 of record MU717821.1, read on the forward strand.
TTTCCCATACAATACAAAATAGTACAGTTATATCTTCAGAAATTTCCTCCATCGGCATTGATATATATTTATATTTGTTATGATTTTAAATGTGCTTCAGGCTTTTGTACTATGTAAAAATCTCATAGGTTTCTTCACATAATTAGTATCTCTAAATCATAAATGGAAATAACATTGTGTCCCTCTCCAACTCATGAGTGGCATCATCTAACTTGCGCTTCTTCAACTTTATTGAAGCATAAGCTATTACACAACTATTCTGCATGATAAAATATCCTAATCCTACCCTCGAAGTATCACAGAACATCGTGGATCCTCTAGAGCCTATTGAAATAAGGATAACTCAGGTATGGTTGTCAAATATGCCTTGAGCTTCTGGAATCTCGTCTTACATTCCTACATTCACTAAAATTTGTTGACTTTCTATGTTAACTTAGTGAGTAGTGGTGCTATTCTAGAGGAATCCTATACAAATAATGCTTGTAGTAGTCTGTCAAGCCAAATAAAAAAAATCAATCTCTTTAGGAGAAATGGGTCTCGACCATTTAGGAAGTGCTTCTATCTTCTTAGAATCTACCATCTTTTCATTCTTAGATATCATGTGTCCTATGAACACCCCGAGTGTAGCTAAAGTTCACACTTCAAAAACTTGGTAAAAAGCTAATTTTTTTACAGTATCTATAACACAGTTTTTTTTCCCACGTAATTCTTCGTGTTCTTAATAGCTACAAGAATATACTAAATAATATACATAAATACCATGATACTTTTTTTTCCAGAAAGAACTTGAACACCATATTCATTATATCTATAAATGCGGCTAGAGAATTGGCCAGTCCGAAAGGCATCACAAGTAACTCATAATGTTTGTACTGAGTTCTAGAGGCTTACATCAAAATACCTTCCTTTCTTATTCTAAGCTGATGATAACCAGACTAAAGATCAATCTTTTAAAAGTGGGAGGATCCTTGTAACTAATCAAACAAGTAATCTATACGAGACAATGAGTACATATTGCATATTGTTATCTTAGTCAATTGTATGTAGTCGATTTACATTCTTACGGACCTATTTCCCCCCTTTCTCTTTTTTTTCCTAATAATATTGGTACTCCCCATGGTGAAACACTCGGTATGATAAAACTCTTATTCAATAGATTTTTCTATTGTTCACTTAGCCCTCTCGACTCTGTTATTTCCATATGATATAGTTTGTAGGTCTGGTGTCATCTCAATATCGAAGTTTATTTCTCATATTGGAGGTAGTCCTAGTAAATCCTTAGGAATACATTAGAGAATCTCTCATTATCATACTTCTTCTTTTTTCTCAAACTAAGTGTTTCTTCTCTTGTGCCCCTTACCGTATTTGTGAGATCCAAACAACCTTTCTTCTTTAACCGTTAAGTCTTCAAAATATATAATTTTCTCATCTCTAAAACATATAATCCCTTTTTTTTTCTTGGGACAAAACTATAATCCCTTTTCTGGAAAAAAAATTAGCTTTTAAAGTTCACCAAATCTAATAGTCTTTCCATTGTAATTGAGGGTAGCATGATAAGAAGATGATTAATCCATATCAAGTACAACTTAGTTAGCTAGGGTTTCATTCTCTTAACTTGAATCTTAAAGGTTTTAAACACATGTCTAACTACTATAAATTTTTCACAGATGTGGCAACCTGAAAAGGGTCGCTTAATATCTGATAGTGTTCTTGATTTTTAAGTCTTTGATTCATATTAAAATCCATACTAAAAGATATTCTAATCTCGATCTTCTTATGTGAGTTTTTGCATGCCTATCATGTCCATATTTGCAATCTTTCTGGTAAGTGCAACCGCTATAAAATAGGTTTAAGTCTTCAATCTTCATATATGTAGTTACTACATTGTTTAAACAATTGACGAACCTTTTAACACGCCTCTAAACTTAAGATGTTACTTGCGTATCCAGCTGAGAAAGTTTGGTGTTATATATAAGTATACCCAACGTCTAAATCAATTTCTTAAATGATATAGCAGGCAAGTTCACATCAGAAACTGTCAAAAAGGAAGTGATTCATAAATACTTTAGTGAAATTAGTCTCAAATTAGTTGTGTTGCTCTTGTTGACATCTCTAAGAGTATAATAGCATTTCATGTATTTGCCATGTTCTCTAGTCTTAAAGTTGCACGTTCCATAGACCTCTTCATGAAATATCTGATTACTCATAACGTGTTAAGTGTTCTACCAAAACCTTTAAGGATCCTTTGAACTATTAGAAATAGTAAACTTAGTAGTTTCAACTTTAGAAACTTTATTAAGAATATTTTGTTGGTCCCCATAATTTTCTAGGTGCATGAGGACTTTAGAGCCCTTATTCTGTTGCTCATTCTTCTCATGTGTATCTATTACCTCCATAAAGATCTCAATTATTTTTCATGGAGGTCGTAAGTACCTTTTTGTGATAGCACTCCTCTATCGCTGTAGTGGTGGATTAATATAAATTTCCGAAATGGACTCTATTACGCATCTTATCGGAAAGCAGATCATATGGCACAATGAACCTTTCACTGGTCTTGTATACTACTTATGTAGCATTTCTTTGCTTGGAGATGGTTGCATGTCCATTGCCGAAATTTGACGTCTTTGAAGTTTGAACCACTAGGCAAATTCTATTATAGGGTAATTGGTCCGAGCCATACACAAATAGGATAAGTAATGATAGATTCAGTTATTTGACCCTAGCCGCCACACACGTATAAAGGAATAAGAAAGAAAGACAAGACACACCCTATCACGCCCTCGCAGAATCACGATTATGGGAATGGTCGGTTACATAACCATAATTGAGATTCTTCTATCGACATGTGCTCCATTAGTCACAAGAATAACCTAGGGCTCTGATACCAACTTTGTCACGACCTAATTTAGGATTATGACCGACGCTTAGGAGCGAGTGCCCCTAAGTAAGCTTAATCAGTATTTTACAGAAAATCGAACAGAGTTTTCCCTATTTTAGGACTATCCAAAAGTTTACCCTGTCTCAAAATCAGCAACAAAACCAACCTATATCAATTAAATATCTCATAATCTTCATCAACTAATCAAACAGTTATTCACCACTGTTAATTAATCACTTGCAACACGGTAATCTTAACTTCATCTCCAAGATACTATGAGAGAATCTAATACTAGTCATGGGTCTAATAACAAACGAATACTCATGACACTAATAAAATAAATATGGAGCGACTCTATGAGTTCAAAAGGAGGGAACATAATAAATAAATAACTCTTCGCCTACACGAACAAATGCGGGGCTCACCGGGAACTATCAACTCATGTACTCTAATTAACGAAATCCTTGTTCGCGTCAACTGTTGTCTCTGTAAAAAAAATAGCAGGGAGTGAGTCGCTAGCTCAGTGAGTAATAACACTTAATCACAACCGTTTTTAATTGGGGACAAGTCAGAAAATATGTTTGCATAATAATTACAAAATAAAATATCTTTTTTAAAACGGTAATAATAATCAGTCTCATCATGTGTTTCCTGTAACAAAATCAATTTAACAATTTAATAATAAACTCGATAAATAATGTGTCATAGCAAATCTTTATATTTGGGAGGTTTCAGAAAAGGATCATGTAATCTGTATCACTGTGTGGACCCCTTCATAGAAGGAGTCAAGTATAAATGTAGGTCCCTACTCGAGAGAAAACTGTAACTGTATGCTAGTTCTATCTTCCCACAAGCGAGGGCTATAACTGTAATCGGTAATCGGTAATATGTAAATACAAGGCGCACCAGGTCTAACGAAACCGCCGTTATCTACGGGATCCTTCGAAGTCTCCTTCCATTTATACTCTTTCTTGTTAATAGTAAATACTCGTACAAAAGCATTTTTCAAAATAATAAAGGGCATATCATTCCTTATCAAATTTTGTAATTTTATTTGGTAACAGTAATCATGTCTCAAGTAACGGTAAAACATGTCTAGTAATAATGATAATATTTTAAATAACTGTAACATCTCAAGTAACGGTAAAACATATCTAGTAACAGTGAAAATATTTTGATTAATCGGTAAATATCACAAGTAAACTGTTCGGTATCATATCAAGTAAAGGACTTGTCCCACATGCAATTTCAAAGCATCGGTAATACATTTATTTTCAAAATCATATATAAACCATGCAGGTTATGAAAACACAAATTATGGTAAGATTACTACTCACAGTACTCGTGCCGAAATACCAAATGCTTCACCTTGAGCAATTCGTACAACTTCCTCCAATCAATCTATAATTACATAATATCGATCTCATGTTAATGTCTATGTTTAGGCTAATTCATAGCTAATTTAGAATACCCATCCTTCGAGGTTCCATATTAGACTCTTAATTCGCCGAATTATATTTACCCACGGGATAAGTAATTACTAATCTATCAATTTCAACCTATTCATATAATTTATTAAACTAATTTCATAAAGTTCTATGGATTCTACTGGAAGAAAATTCTCACTTACGTGAATGAACTAGTGTAATTTCTATTACTCTATAAAATCTTTAGTTCATTGGAAACGAAATTAAAATCTACCAGAAGGAGAAGCTCAAGTAATACCTGTAAGACGCAATTAGTGCTTAAGATTTCTCAACAGATTGCTAAAGATTAACAAAAATTATACATATCTTTCCTTGTTTCACTGACTTTTGTCAATCTCCTTATTTAACTCTAACCATTAAAATAAATTCTCAAATTTGTGAAATACAGTACCTTAAGATTTGAACAATTAATGGCTGAAAGTGGCTTCTTTTGCGGCACCAAGCTTTTTCCCCAACTCACCTTCTGTATTTTAATTTTTTTTTTTTTTTGCCTTAACCCTTGACCCGTCAAAATCCCTTTTTGCTTCTGGTTTGATTTTTTTTTGTTTTGCGCAGCACATTTGATTTTGGCCAGAGAAAGAGGCTTCGGCCCTATATCCTTTTGTTTCTATTAACGTACCCCTATTTCATCTTATTTTGTACTTTTTTTTGGTTATTATTTTTTTGGGGTAAATTACTTAATTGCCCCTTTTTTTTTTTTGTAATGAGGAGCATTACATTAAAAATCCGTACCAGACGGTTATACAACTGTCCCAATAAGATTCTTTACTGTAAATGAAAATATACCTTATTTAGGACCCCTCTCTTATATAAAGGAGACCCCAATTATTTGTAAGTATCATTTAATCATTGACAAAGAATAAAGACTCATACTTTTCTCTTTTACTATTCATAGAATTGTCCTTTTCATTTATTATTCTTACTTTATTGCTCTTAGTTCATCTCGAGGCTACTAAACTCGAGGTCACCACTGCTGAATAACATTGGTTTAGTTCGCTTATTTCTTTCATTTCTATTTTATATTTTTTTATTATTAATTAATATTGAACTAAATTACATATCTTTAAAATCACAAATCAAATTTAATTGTTACTCGTATTTTCGAGGTAAATACCTGGATAGAAGAAAAAAATTGTTGATTGGCCTAAAGGCATATTTTGACATTAAACGAAAAAAAAAAAAAAAGCAATAGTAGAATGAGATAAGGTACCGTCTATACCACATATTTATTATTTATGATGACTTGCAATCAGTTAAAATAAAAGCAAAAGTTAAAGATAATATTTCAGAGCAAGATAAGAAAATGATATCCGGAATCCCAGTTATTTAAGCAAGCGCTTAAACTAATTAGATGCTAGCAGAAACCATTGACCTTTTTCTATAGATATATAGTACACCTTAGCTAACATAACTAAGACGTTAGCAAAAGAAGTCGTAGGGCTGTTTTGGTTTTGTTTAGTTTATGGTCTAATTAAGTCCATCGCAATATAATGTCCTATGGCACGGTACAAGTAATTGATTTAGAGATGGCAATTGGGGCAGGGCGGGGCAAAGTTTGACCCACTAAGATTTTGACCCGCCCTGCCTTGCCCCGGCCCCGCCCTATTAAGCCCTGCCCTTGCCCTGCCCCATTTAGATTCTCTTTCATTTTTTTTTTCTCTTTAGTCTTTATTCATTTTAAATTGACATGGCAGTAAAAGTATTTTATTTTCGGTAGAATTTTCATATTTTATGTTTTTATTTTTCTTTTTTATTTTCAGTCTAATA
>MU717821.1:32622-42895 GCA_026770625.1 Nicotiana glauca
ACCTTGTCGGATACAAAAATGCACTTGAAACTGTGCTTTACAAGAAGTCCAATAGAGACTAAGTTCTTCCTAATTTCGGGAACATGAAGGACATTGTTTAAAGTCATGACCTTTCCAGAAGTCATCTTGAGAAATATCTTCCCATATCCTTCAATTTTTGCTGTAACAACATTTCCCATAGAAAGCGTCTCTTCGGGTCTAGCAGAAGCATATGTAGACAATACTTCTCTCATGGCACAAACATGGCGAGTGGCTCCAAAATCAATCCAGCACTCCTTCGGATTTCCCACCAAGTTGCATTCAGAAAGCATGGCACATAAGTCATCAACATCATCATGTTTTTCTACCATGTTTGCTTGACCTCTTTTCTTGTCTTTCTTCCGAGCACGACACTCCGTAGATTTATGTATGGTTTTCCCAAAGTTGTAGCAGTTTCCACTGAACCGCTTCTTGCTTGGGTTGAATTTCGGACCAGAAGCCTTCTTTCTTTTTTTGTTATCTTCAACAATATTTGCTCCCATTATTGTTGAATTTCCACGGCCTCTCCTTTCAACAGCTTTATTGTCCTCTTCGATTCTCAACCGAACAATGAGATCTTCAAGGGATATCTCCTTTCGTTTGTTTTTCAAATAATTTTTGAAGTCCTTCCACAATGGAGGCAACTTCTCAATTATTGCTGCTACTTGGAATGCTTCATTGATGACAAGACCTTCAATAAACATTTCGGTAGTAAAAATACTAAAATTTTTACTTTCAACATCAGTATTTATTTGAAATATACCTTCAGCAAGTAGATCATGAATAATCACTTGCAATTCCTGAACTTGGGTAATAAAAGACTTGCTATCTACCATTTTGTAGTCAGAAAATTTTGCGGTGATGAATTTCTTCATCCCGACATCTTCAGTTTTGTATTTCTTTTCAAGCGCATTCCACAATTTTTTTGACGTCTCCACGCCACTGTATACATTATACAGATTATCATCCAGTCCGCTAAGAATATAATTCTTGCACAGAAAGTCAGAATGCTTCCACTCCTCAATCACGAGAAAGCTTTCATTCTCTGGAGTTTCATCGGGCAGATCAGAAACATCTTCCTTGATGAACTTATGTAGACATAATGTAGCCAAGTAGAAGAACATCTTTTGCTGTCAACGCTTGAAATCAATCCCGGAAATTTTTTTGGGTTTTTCTGCCGGTGCCAATGCCGGTGTTCGGCTTGTCGATGTGTTGACAGTCACCGTCGGAACATGGTTTGTCGATGCGTTGACAGTCACTATCGGAACAACTTGATTTCCGCTTTCATTTGCCATTTTTTTTGTAATAATGACACAAACAAACATTTAATAAATGTTTAAAACTGGAGTTAAAAAAATCACGTAGATTTTAATATCCAACAGGACGCCACGAAGGCTTTACTCTCCAAAACGGGAGTACACAAAACCACAAAGGTTTTAGTTTCCAGAATAATATGGATAACATAAATAGAGAAATAAAAATTATTAAATTCCTTAAGCTTGTTGGTTCTTGGTTATTATCCTGTATTTGTAAATAATAATTTTGAAAAATAGAATATTAGCGTATAAACGTAAATATAAATGAAACAGTAATTAATTCGAGCCCACTGAATTCACAGTGTTTCTTTAAGGAATTTAATCCCCTCCTAGTACCCAAGGTTATGGATTATTTCCTCCCAGGATAGAACAAATTACACGCTGGTGTAGCAGTACTTCAAACCCCAGTGTTTCAGCGAACACAAAGTTCGGCAGCAAATCACACTTACGGATACTTTGTTTGTAGTTTAAAACAATGCAGAACAAGGGAGGAGAACTCAGAAGTCGAATGGAAATTCTTAGAGGAAGGAATGCAAAATATAGCCAATGTTGACTGCTGAAAGAAAAGGAAATCAGATTGCAATGTGTTTTTCTGTGTGTCTTTTTCCAACTGTTGTTGCTCATATTTATAGCAGTAAGTTGTGAGAGATCAGCCCCCTCCATGGTGGAACAAGCACTAGCTTGTTATGGAGCAAGCACTTGGAGCGGCTGCTATTGCAACTGGTGGTACAATACACGGATTGGAAAATATCTGTTACAAATACGGATTATATTACGTTAATATTCATTATTAACAAATATAAATCCGAAGCCGAAGCCGAGCGAGCGACGACGGCGCGAGGCTTGCCTTCTTCCTAACTCTTTAAGAGCTACATGAAGTGTATTTGTATATAAACTCACCAAAATTCTTATCCTCTACCAATGAGGGACAATGTCTCATTAAAAAGAGAGAAAACTTAAAATTTTCATTTCCCTCAATTTCTCATTCACCCTCTTTTTAATACCTTTCAATATTAAAAAGAAACTCAACAATATCATCTGGAGTGCTTGAGAATATTTTGTGTTCGTCCATTCTTAATTCAAGAGGCTTAATTAGCTTGTAAATTGTCACCTCTAATGGATGCGATGAAATAGATAAGATTCCTCTACCATTAATCATATATCTGAAATTCGAGTCTAACGAATTGAGAAACCCCTGGTAAGGTATGCTTATCTCCTTAATGGATCCCATGCAACACAAATCTAGATTAATTGGCCAATTATTTTCAGAACAGATAGATTGTAAAAAATAAAAAGGTTTGCGGGTGCAATAGGTTTTAGATTTCCCAGTTCAAAGATATATCTAAAAGTGGACTCATCATTACTGGTAATTGATCCAAAAAGTACTGCATACAATTAAACATGTAAATTAAAAGAGTAGCTAATAATTAGCTGTTTGACTAGCAAGCAGTGTGGCCATGTTACTTCCCTTAACGTAGGAAGCTTCAACAACAGCTGTTGCAACTAGTTAGGTCGGAGGAAATTAAAAGACAACAATACTATCTATAAAACTCAGACACGGTGTGGAGACTGGGAGACCGAACCTTGCGGAGTAAAACCCTCTTTTCTGACATTTTACATAACCTATTTAAAAGACTTAAACGTTGAATTTGATTTCTTCTTCTAGCATTTTTTTTTTTAATATGGATTTTAAAAATTAAATTACTAAAAATAGCTAATTAAATATCAGTATATTCCTAAGGTGTGTGCAACTGGGCCATTGACATTTTTGTTTGTAGTGCTAGTTGGTAAGCCAATGAATTTGAAATTTTATTAGTTTAGACAAGTCAAATACTGTTGGCTCTTCCTTATAAAACAGACCTTTGCTTTTCAGAGATATATAGCTAAAGGTGAAATTCACAGAGAAAGAAAGACAGAATAGTGGAGATAAGGTCTATGACATGGAAGCTGCTTTCAGAAAATCTATTAATGGAGGTTTAGTCAAAGAGGAGAAAAGGAATAACAAATTAGCTGATCAATCTAATTCTGATGAGGAAGGTTATTTTGAAGACAGTAATGTTCTTAAGGTAAACTTTACCTTGCTCTAGTGCTTCATATATCAACTCTTTTTTCTTTTATTCAAAGCTTTCTATCTTCCAAATATACACTATACTATGAAATGAATTTTATTAGGTTACATATGAGAGACGCATGAGATAATGAATATATTTATGCGAAGTTATATTACACTACTCTCTTTTGGATCCAACTTTTTAAAATGTCTGCATGCATGGTTCTAAAATTGTGTTGAAAAAAAAAAGAGAAAATTTCTGGGACATCTATATATAGAATTTTAGATCTATATTCTGCATGAGAAAAAGGAAGTGAGCTCCAAACTGCAGGTAACAGTCTTGCTTGTTGATTTTAATACGATTCAATTCCAATCTAGGAGAACTGTCTTTACGATTATGGTTAATATTAATTTATCCTCCCCTCTTTCACCTGATAACTTGGCGAGGCCAATTTTCTTAAGTCAAAAAATTATCTTAAATAAATCAAATACAAAGGATGATTTTTACAAAACATGAATACAACAACAATAACCCAGTATAATCTCACTTAGTGGGATCTGGGGAGGGTAGTGCGTACGCAGATCTTACCCCTACCCTGAGGTAGAGAGGTTGTTTCCAAATAGTCCCTCGGCATCCTTCCCTCCAAGAACTTCCCACCTTGCTCTTGGGGAGACTCGAACTCACAAACTCTTGGTTGGAAGTGGAGGTTGCTTACCATCAGAGCAAAATATGAATGATGATGGAAGTTATATTAATTATTAACTGAGCTTAACGCCTATTTCAGCTATTATTCTGTTTTAGATCTCACTTGTGAGAATATATTGAGTATGTTGCTGTTGTACTCCGTTTAAATCTCACGTGATGATATATTGATATGTAATATGCTACAGGTCGGGAAGGAAAGAGAAGTCCACGAGGACGATAATTCGAAGTCTCCTCAGCAAAAGGATATCGATAGTGACAAGGAGGTATAATTGATATCCTGAATCTTGTCCATTCCTATTTGAGTTTCCGATTCAGTTCATAATCTTTGAGTTATGCATGTGATTAGTTTCTATGTTACTGTAACGTGCTATATGTTAATACTCCCTGATTATGAATAGTTTGGAGGATGAAAAGTAGTACATGTATAAACTAAATTATGTTTATCTCCAGCGAGATCTCTTTAAACTTTATGCATGATTACTAAGTTCCGTTTGGCCATAGATTTTAGCTATTTTTAAAATATAAAAAAAAAAACATATTCAAAATATTATTTGTTTATGGAATATGATCATCAGTTTTTGAAAAGATTTTGAAATCTTTTTTTAAGTTCCCAAAAACTTATTAAAGGCATTTTTTGAGTGAAAATTACTTTTCCACTCACAAAAATTCGGCTTTCTTTCAAATAAAATACATGTTTTAACGCAATTTCTCAACTTTTAAAAATTATTTTTCAAACACAACTTTAAAAACTCTTATTTCTAGTTTTAACCATATCTATGTTCAAATGTTAGCCAAACATTTTCATATAACTTGGAAATACAGCTGAAAAGGTTGATGATAGTTATGACTTATGAGAACATAGAAAGAAAGAGACATGCAGGATAAAATCAATCAACTTGTTTCTGAAATGTTTTTGCAGGAAAAAGTCATAGTGTCAGAGATTAATTTTCAGCCTTTAATTTCCAAACCTTTGACCACTGCAATTGAACTAGGGCATATATAGTCATCCTTGCTGGTCAGAACCGACCTGTTTGACTTATGGATAACCAATTTTTGGCTATAGATATTTTTCTAAGAATAAACAACACATGATAAAATTTAAGAAATTTAATTATTTTATCATTATATATATTCTAGTTCTTCTTCATGCCGGTGTTCTTGGGCAAGACTAAAGATCACAAAAAGATAATCATCTGTACCTCAAGGGAATAGTTCTGGTCATGCCAACTATATATCCATATAATTTAGTGATTCATCTGATTATTTTTTATTTTTGGTGTGTGTCTGATTTTGTATAGTACCTCAAGGGTATATTTGCAATCGAGTAATTAAGTAGTTCTGGTCATTCCAACTATATATCCATTTTTAATTTAGTGATTCAGCTGATTTTTTTTTTAATTTTTTTTTTGGGTGTGTGTCTGATTTTGTAGGACGATCAGCTACAATCAGTCAAAGCTAATATGAAAGAGGTAATGAAAGAAAATCAGAGGCTGAAGATGCACTTGGATGGAATTATGAAGGATTATCGTAACCTTCAGCTGCAATTTCACGACATTGTTCAAAGAGATGCTGAAAAAACCAATAGCATTATTAATACTCGGCATGCTGAATGTAATGAAGCTGAATTTGTCTCCCTTAGCTTAGGAAGAACTTCAAGCGACACTAAAAAGGAAGAGTTATCTAAAATCATGAGCAAAGATAAGGCAGAGGAAGAAGACGATAAAGGAGGCCTAACCCTAGGACTGGATTGCAAGTTTGATTTGTCTGTAAAAACAACACTAACAGAATCTTCAACTGCAAATATCAGTGAAGAGAATAGCTCAGAGGAAGTTAAGGACCAAAAAGGAGAAACATGGCCACCCCATAAAATTCTCAAGACAATGAGAAATGGAGAAGATGATGCACAACTAAACCCTTCTAAAAGAGCAAAGGTTTCTGTTAGAGTCAGATGTGATGCCCCGACGGTAAGAATGAAATATTATTTAATTTCATGAAGCTAGTTTGTGGAACAGTTTTTTAATGACAAATTATTGTAAGTGAACAATACAATAAATTAATGTTTTTTTCATATTTATTATTCATTAATATTAGATGAATGATGGATGCCAATGGAGAAAATATGGACAAAAAATTGCAAAAGGAAACCCTTGTCCTCGAGCCTACTACCGTTGCACAGTAGCACCCTCCTGCACAGTGAGAAAGCAGGTAATATTACTGTTTATCACGTTAAATCTCAAAAATATGATATCCTTGTATACTTCGGGTCGCTTAATATACAGACTAAATTATTCAAAATTATAGTTCTGGGATTATAATCCTTACACTAGTTTATCTCACATGGGAAGTGGGATTTAATGGGTATGTTGTTGTTGTTGTTGTGTACTTTATCCCACCCTATCCACCGTGCCAAACAAGCCCCTCTAGTTTTATATTACTTTCTCATCCCATTTTACGTGAAGATATACGATTAATGAGTTAAACAATTTTTTCTTTTGATTACACAATTTTCTCAAACTTTTTTAAAAAAAATTTGGAACAATTAGCTATGTTGACTTGTAATACTTAATTATAATGTAGTTTTTAAATATACAAATTTTATTTTTTAAAAATTTATAAGATTTTATACTTGAATACCAATCAAAAATATAATGTTTTCACCCTTGTAGTCTGAACCCTAACACAAAAATTGAGACTAGGGAGTAACGTCAACTTTTATGAGGTGTTCCAAAATTTTGATCATGCTATTGGATTACAGGTTCAAAGATGCATTGAGGATATGTCAATCTTGATCACTACATATGAAGGAACACACAATCATCCACTTTCTCTTTCAGCAACATCTATGGCTTTCACAACTTCAGCAGCTGCCTCCATGCTATTATCTGGTTCATCGTCCACCTCTGAATCAGGCCACAATCCACCAGCAATTGACACCACGAATATCAATGGACTCAGCTTCTATATCTCCAATAGCTCAAAACCAAAACCATTTTACCTTCAAAATTCGTCCATCTCTTCTTCATCCTCGCCCCCTACAATCACTCTTGATTTAACCTCAAACGCATCCACTTCCTTATTGCCCCAGTACAATAACAGATCAATGAGTAGTAGTTTTCCCCCCAGATATAATTCTTCTACAAATATTCTCAACTTTAGTTCCTTGGAATCTAATCCTCTTCTTCCCATGTCTTGGAGTAATGGAGCCTATAACAAGAACCAAGAAATTAGTTCTCTCAGCTTTGCAAAACAGCAACAAGAAAATATTTTCCTATCTTATCTACAAAACAATATTAGTGCAAAACCTACACAAACTTTATTACCACAAGATACTATTGCAGCTGCAACAAAAGCAATAACATCCGACCCAAATTTTCAATCTGCATTGGCTGTAGCTCTTACATCCATCATTGGTTCGGGCGGCGGAAATCATGCAGGTGGTATTGAAGAAAAATCTGGTCAAAATTTGAAGGTTACCGAACCATTTCCAGTTCTTTGCAGCTTCCCATCTACCTCAAAGAAATAACATATCCAATTAATTGCTCTTCAAATTGTTCCGAATAAATCAAATTCGACGGCAAATAGACAGCCTGATAGTAACTTTCGCTTGCTGAAGTAAGAAACTAGTTGCGGCATTAATTAATCAGGTGTAATAGTATTTCTCTATGATTTGGAGGTACGATGTCCAAAGTGTAGATATAAAATTTAGTTTCATAATTGACAAGTCGCTTACTGAAGTCATTACTTTAGCCTTTACATTTTTGTCGTTAAGTGTTAGTAGATAAAAGTGATTTTATCATTTCTTGTGCGAATTCAGATTCCTGTTGATATATAGATTGATTGACTTGTACCTATGTGTCATATTTATTTTATAATTGGAATTTTTTGACAATAAGAAATGAGAACTGCACATCTCTTTCTCCTTTTTCAAACTGGTGGCTTTCGATAAGGTATTAAAAGAATACTAATGAAAGCGTGTACGCTAAAATTAATAACTTAGATGAAGTACGAAAAATCTTTGGGACACTGTAATAGCATATTTCGGTAATGAAATGAAAGGTTCCAAAAATTTTGTCTCTTTATTTTTACTTGTGGCAGGTGACAATAAGAGGCTGGATTTTAGAAGGGTTAGGCATTAAACAACTCCTTCAAGTTTTTCTCAACGATCAAATAAACATCTCACCTGGACCCTTTTTCATATTGGTACTTCAGTGGTTATTAAATAGATCAAGTAAACACCTGATACAGTCAGTTATCCTCGTGTAATGCTCTTTTGGAGAAGCACGTTCTCTACCCATCCCAAACAGTAATAAACGGTAATTATATGTGGAATTCCGAATATACCCTTAATAAAGTTTCTAATTTAAGCCCAATACTCAAACCCTAATTTTCAGTTCATCATCTATGCTAGTTGCACCTTTTCCTACTCCATTGTTGGTGACCTTTTCTTTCAATTGAAAAAAAAATTGTAAGCTTTAGGTCATTAGGCAAAATTCTCGTTCCAAAACAAGTGTTTTTTCTTCAGCTAGTAACTCAAAGAACTTGTGGCCACTTTCCTTCAAATCCTCAAGAACTTCAGATTTTTTCTTTCAATTTGGAAGAAACCCACTTGCTGGTGCGTCTTAAACCGATTTTTAGACATTTGCACCATCCCAATTTGATAAATTATTGGTGGAAATTGATTGTTAATTATCAATTTATTAGTTATTGTCTAGTCTCTAATCTCTGGATGAGTGTATTGTTTTGGGACAGTTAGGTAGAATTGGGAAAAGAGGATGAGTGGAAGAAGATGAGGGGAGGTGGTTTAGGAAAAACGTATTTTTCCTTATTTAAATGCAATTTTTTTGGTGGTAAATTACATGTTGTGAGCACGTGATTTTTGCCACACTTAAATTACGCCTATAAATTCCTTAGAATTAGGATTTTTCTTAATTATTTGAATTAATTGTATGATTTTGTGCCTTGTTTGTATTTTTTGTGTGCATTTTTAGTTGCCATAATTCATAAAAAAGATACAAAAATAGTACATTGACATTTAGAATTCGACTTTATATTTTAGCTTACTAGTTAATTAATATTACTAAAATAAGAGAAAAAATAACAAAAATAGTCCTTTTACAATTTTAAATTTTATATTTTTACATTTTTTGGTTTAAGAATTAGTTAATGTTGGAAATTAATTAGTATAATCTTAGATCTAATTTGGGTCTCTAGTTTTTGATCTTACATTTAATAAAATTAGAAAATATAGAAAAAAATAAATAAATAAAGTACAAAAAGAAAAGAAGAAAACAAATAAAAGAAAATGAAATAAAAAGCAAGGGTTGGCAAAATGTTTGGGCCAATTGCATGCAGCCCAAACCAAAAATCACCAAAACCCGTCCAAAATGGCCCAACCCATAACCCTGATCCGGTCCAACCCTCTAAAAATCAAAACGACGTCGTTTTGGTGTAAACTAATCTTGACCGTCCCTATCCCCCCCCCCCCCCAAATCTAATGGTCCTGATTTGATCTTTCATTTTCCATAAAAGTGTAATAACACTTTGCCAAAAATCAATGACCAAACCCTCCTTCCTCGTATCTCCCCTACCCTTTCCCGTCTCCGCCACCCACCGCCCTAACATCGGCGCCGGAAATCGCCCCACGAAAGCGGCTAACCTCCAAATACACCCAAAATCTCACCACTGGTCCGTCTCCTTCCCCTCTTATCCATGCCACCATCTGCCTCCCTCAATTCTTACTGGAAAGCCCCAAATATATAAACCCTAAGGCGCCGCCCTTGATTTCCTCCGTCGTGGCCGGCGGCGCCTCATCCGATCTTAACCAAAATAACACCCCTTTACCTCATTCATCCCCTCTTCCCCAATCTCTACTTATCTTCCTTCGAATCCCCCTGGAACTCCTCAAATATCGCATCATGGAATCAAACCCTAATTCCACAAACTCAAACTCAATGGGCCCGCCGAGGATTTTAGACCGTACCTGTCACGACTCAAATCCCATACCCGGTCGTGATGGCGCCTCTCATGAAGACAAGGCCAGCCAACAACCCCAAATCCTATTATTAAACAGCTATTAAACATAATGAATAGGAAATACATCTTAGTGGCATTTAACTATTAATTCCATTCCAATACAACCCGACCGGGGTGTCACAAGTCACGAGCATCTAATGAGTAGGGACA
>MU717825.1:0-24001 GCA_026770625.1 Nicotiana glauca
AAATCAGATATAACCAAATACAATAATTTATCTAAGCTCGAATTCTAAACCCTGAACAAAATGTTCTGGGTTCTTATTCCCAGCAGAGTCGCCAGAGCTGTCACACCTCCTTTTTCTGCAACACCCCGTAAGGGCGTAAAGGAGTTTTTCCACTTAAAGGACAATCGGAACGGGATTTATTATTAAATTTCAGAGTCGCCACTTGGGAGATTAATGGTGTCCCAAGTCACCGGTTGAATCCCAAACCGAGGGAAATTATGACTCTGTTAACAGTCCGCGAACCATAAA
Source organism: Nicotiana glauca (assembly GCA_026770625.1). Lineage (NCBI taxonomy): Eukaryota > Viridiplantae > Streptophyta > Magnoliopsida > Solanales > Solanaceae > Nicotiana > Nicotiana glauca. The sequence continues at coordinate 289 of MU717825.1, forward strand.
TCCGAGTAAGGAATTCTGTTAATCCAGGAGAAGGTGTTAGGCATTCCCAGATTCCGTGGTTCTAGCACAGTCGCTCAACTGTTGTATTTGATTTTATCTGATTTCAAAACATGTTCTAACATATGTGCCTTTTATTAGTAACCTGCTTTTATTATTATTTTTTCTATTTTTTATAAGAATTGCAACGTCGTAAAAATGCATCTCGAACCACATTGCACCAGTGCACCCGTGATTGTCAACACATTTCGACTCCGTTAAGATTTGGATTTGGGTCACATAAATGTGCACCCGAATTTTAGGAAGGTAATTTTATTAGAACCGTGCCTAAAGAGACTAACGCGTTATTATTTTGGGGAAAGCCGTGAAATTCGCTAAACGGCCCATTCCGAATTCTAAGTATTTTATATAACATTTGTCGAGGGCCCAGCCATTTGTTTGTTCTGTGTAGCGAGGCTTATCTCGTTTTATTATTTTATTTAAAGGCCACTCCTAAAGTGATTATGATTTTTCTATTTATTTGTCTCTAAAAATAAAAGACTCCTAAGCATTATCTGATTCGAAATGGCCCAACCCTATGAATTAATTTCTAATCATTCAGGCCCAAAGCCTATATGAACTTAGGAATATAAGAAGGTTTAACAATTCCAGCAGCAAGCGATTATGGGCCCAATGAACCAGGCTCGTGCAAGAGCCCAGTTCCACTTTCCAACGTGTGAGTGCAGACCCGACATCGAGTCTGGGAAAGGCATCCCATAGCTCCAAACGAAGGACCACATTGCCCGATTTGGGCCTAGCTTTTTGGCCCAGGCACGTTTTGAGATATCAATTCAGCAAACGCCCAAAGCACACAAATCTAAAAATCATTCCAAATTACTAATGATTGAAGGAATATTAGAATCGTGATTTTACCTAGTTAAACTATAAGACCTATGGTCAAGGTGTGATTACAGGAGATATTAGGCTGTTATTATGATGTTAGCAATGCTAGACTAAATTGAACTTCAAATTCATGATAAACCTGTTNCAAATCCTTAATCTAGTAAGCCAGTGCAGTCCATCATAGTCTAGTTCTTACCACATAAATCGAGTTCTGAAAGCCACAGTGTTAATGAGCACAATCCAGTTATCAAAATCGATTCTATAGTTCAATTATACAAAAACTAGCATAGATTTATACGATATCCATGGATGGAGTCTTTTAATACACAAATCATGATGCAAATTTGAATCAGAAAGGCTTCAATTCTTCATTTAAAATCACTTCTGCACATTTCAACTTACAATCACTCAAGGGTGCAATTGTGTACCTGGAAAAATGTAATACAAGGAGGACAGAGTAGATCAACAAATCAGCAACAGATAGGGGCAATCACAACCAATCCCACACAGCAACAACCAACCAAATAGGGGCAATTCGAACCAAAATAGCTTCACAATGAATCCAGGAAACTCCAACTAGAAATTCAGTAATAGCAGATGATAAACAGCAATCAAAATCAGTGAACTGGAGCAAATTTGAATCGAAACAGCTTCACCAAACACTAGGGAACACACTACACAAATACTACACCAATTGACTGGCCCAAATTGACTCAAATGAACCCAAACACCACTCGAAATAGATCCAGGAGATCTCTAAACCATGACAACTAGAATTTGAACTAGGAAATTGTGAATCAACAGCTGAGAATTGAAATTCACTTAATGCTCAATGGAATAGTAACTGTTTTTGGTTTCTTGAAAGTTTCTATTGTTTTTTTTCATATGAAGGAAGCTAAAATCTAAGGAATTTTGATCTGATTTTAAGTTTTAGATCTGCAAAGATTGAGAGAATGTTCTGGTGGGAATTTTCAGGCTTCTAAAAAACTTCTGATTTTTCCAGGGGTCTAAAAAACCTCTTTCACAAGGCAGAGATGATTGCCTTTTATAGGCAAGATAGAGGAGAAACTTCAGATTTACATTTACACCCCTAGTCCCTTTTTAATTCTTTTAGTTTTTATCTATATACCCCTCATTTCATGACTTGTCACTCAAGTTACTACCACTAAAATCACAAATTCTACTTGTACCCCTATCTAGAAGGTTCTAGAGTGTTCTTTTACCTATGCAATGCCTATACTACCCCTGCCTTTGTTTTGAATTTACCATTTCTAATAAAACTACCCTTTTCCATGCCTAAACTACCCTTGAAAACCCCTCAAAATTATTGATTCTAATTAAACTTTCAACAGCTATAACCAACTCAAAACTAACTAAGACTAATTAATTGAAACTCGGAAATTAACCAATTAAACTAACAAATCACACTTATTCTGTCACATAGACTCAAACAGGTTTAAAATCAAGAGACAAGGATCAAAATCTTAGACTAATAGTCGGAATTACATGAAATTAAACTAACATTTAACAAATAAACTAACAGTTGAACATTTAAGCTAAATCAACTCAAAACTAGAAGAAATGAAAATTAACCTAAACATTTAACTAATAATTAACGGACAGAATTGTATTTAGACTACTAATTAGAATTATTCAGAAATTAACTACACTTAATTAACAGATAAAACACGAATCAGACTAAAACAAAACTAAAAATGAAAGAAGACTCACTGAATTCATTCTTCAAACTTGATTGATTTCTGGAATTGAATTTTAATTAATATTATAGGTTTATTTTGTCAAAAATAAACTTATAACATTAATTAAAAATCATCTGAATTATTGAAACTCCAAATAGGCTAAAATTTTGAAAACCCTAGATCCGAAATTTGAGATGGCCTGGCGAGATTCGAGAGTTTTTGGCTTGGGATTCAAGGTGAGGGGGTCATGGGGACTGTGGGTTGTGAATTTTGGATGATTTGATGGTGGCGCCGCCATGCACGGTGGTGGCGGCGCCTAGGGTTTTATATATTTGAGGATTTCGGCTAGGATTCGAAGGATTTCAAGCGTAGATATGGAAAGAGGAGAGGGGGAGGAATCTATGGTGAAACTTTGGGCGAATTTGAAGGTGGTGGTGTTTTGGCCGGATTTTCGATCCGAAATTCGAGACAAACAGTGAGGATTTGAGGGAAATGGATTTGAGGATTGGAAAGAGGGAGGATAGGGGATTCTGGGGTATATTTTTGGGTGAATTTGGGGCATGCCGCCGGCGGCGGCGATTTCCGGCCGGCGGCGGATGGCGGAGATGTGGTGGGGGCACGGCGGAGTGAGGCGAAGGTAAGGTGGGTGGTTACCGGCGTTACAGGGGGGTTGGTACGAGGAAGAGGGGCCTGGTCTGGAATCATTTGAAAATTTCAGACATTGTTATGTATTATTATGAAGCCATTTGGGCCGTTTGATCATAGGGACTGAACGGTCGAGATTAATCGACGTCTAAAACGACGTCGTTTTGGTTTAATAAGGGTAGGCGGGGTTTAGGGTTACCTGGGCTTGGTTTGGGGTGTGGAGGAAGGTTCTTATTGGGCTGGGCACGATTTGGCCCAAAATTTGGGTAGCTTATGAAGACCACTCCTTCTTTTAATTATTTCCCATTCATTTGTTTCCTTTGCTTTTGTTTTTTCCATTTTGTATTCTTGTATTATTTTTTCTAATTTTTATAAATGTGCAAAAAATTAAAATAAAATCCTAATATTCCAAAGTTAAACTAGTTAAATTCTAAAATTATTTAAAATCTATTTCGCGACAAATTCAACAATTAACAATTAAAAATGCAAAAGTGGACTATTTTTTTTTATTTTTCTTTATATTTTGTTCTAAAAACAACTCAACCCCTAATTAATCCTAAAATACGAAATTAAATCCTGAATGCAAATGCCAAATATATTTTTTATATTTTCATATGAATTAAAATACACCAATAAAATACAAACAACTAACAAAAAATAATACAAAATTCACAAAATTGTAAAATAATGAAAGAAAATTATTTTGTTTGAATTTTTGGGAATAATTTACTTAGGGAAAAAATCACGTGCTCACAATGTCATTTGGGATATGAGTGCAAAATTTCTGGTCATTCGGACGTGTTTTGGTTGGGTTTTTTGATCGAAAATATGTTTTGATGAAATTTAAAATTCTTAGGCTTAAATCATTGACTAATTCGAGGTTCCGACGTTGTTTTAAGTGGTTTAAGGATTGAAACAAGTTTGAATGATGTTATGAGATATGTCCGTGGGTTTGGTTGAGGTCCCGGGGGCCTCGGGTGAGTTTCGGATACTTAACAGAGCATTTTTGTCTTGAAAAGCGTTGCAGATTTCCCTTCAGTTATGCTGCAGATTTTCCTTATATGCGATCGCATCATCACCTCCACGTTCACATAGTGTATTCTAGAGGGGGTTCCATTTCCTTCTATGCGATCGCATCATCACCTCCGCAATCGCATAGTGTATTCCAGAGGGGTTCCAATTCCTTACATGCGATAGCATAGCCTTGTTCGCGATCGCATAGTTATGATTCCTTCTCTTCTGCGATCGCATGACCCCCATTGCGTTCACATATGCCATTTTTCTGGGCCTTCCAATTTTACTCTATGCGATCGCATGCCTACTCTTGCGATCGCATAGAACAAAATGTCTGGGCAGACAGATTTAATCCAAAAATCAGGAGGGATTCACCTCTAATAGGAGTGTTCAACTACGTGTATGCTTGTGCAAGTGTTTCTAACAAAATTCTACCAGCTAGCAAACATGAAAAGGTTTACATCGCCACGACCTGAAACATAGGATATCCAACTTCTTCCCAATTAAGACAGGAAGCAGATCTACCTCGAAGTCTCTGTAGTCCTCCTGCCTCACTGATAGTGCGCCTGAGTAGAGGTACCTGGATGATCTGCACATGAAAAACATGCGCAGGAAGGGCATGAGTACACCACAACGGTACTCAGTAAGTGCCAAGCCTAACCTCGGTTGGGTAGTGATGAGGAAGGTCAGGGCCCTACTGAGGCAAAATATAACAATAACAATAATTAACAGTATAAAAATCTAACAGGAATAATAAATACAGCAGTGTAATAAGGCAGGTCAATGAGGCAATAACAACAACAAGGATAGAGTAAAACATAGAGTAAACACAGCTCAATGTCAAGATACAAATAAGGGTCTCCCAGGATACCATCCTATAGCCCTTTCCTCAACTGTCCAGTGGATCTCCCGGGATACCGTCCCATAGTCCAACTCATGTACCAAAGACGAAGGATCTCCCGGGATACCGTCCCATAGTCCCAAAGTAAAAGTGCAGGGGGATCCCCCGGGAATCGAACGCGTAGTCCCAAAGTAAAAGTGTAGGGGGATCTCCCGAGAATCGAACCCGTAGTCCAAAAGTAAACAGACAGGGGGGGGGAGGAAGCTATCGGAATCCCACATCCGTAGTCCCAATGTAAATGCGCAACCACACCCAGAAACAACCAAGAAATGAAGTACGAAAGACAAACAACAGATAGAATTAACCTAGCATGCTTCACGTAGTGCGGTCAAAACAACTTAAGCAATTAGACAATCAAATCAGCTAAGCATGCTTTTCCTAATCTAGCATAAGTCATAATTTCAAATAGAATAAAGCAAATAAGATTAAGGGCTAAATTTCCATAGCTTAAGTAAAAACTGGGATTTCATCAATCGGCTCAAGTACGCGCTCGTCACCTCACGCACAAGGCACTCAAATATCAAGTAAAATCCTAAGGGGAAAGGTCCCCCACACAAGGTTAGACAAGCCACTTACCTCGAACCGGCTCAATATCAATAGAAACCACGCCTTTTCCACGAGTATCCGACTCCAAATGGCCCAAATCTATTCAATTCAATTACATATCATAAATAATATTGCAAACAATTGATTCCACTATAAAAATTAAAGCTAGGGCGCGAAAATAGGTAAAATAACAAAAAAAACCCCTCAAGCCAACGTCTCGGTATCAAATAATTTACACATTTTTAGAACCCTCGTACTCTCACGAGTCTAACCATATAAAAATCTCCCAAATCGGAGGTCAAATGCCTACTCAAAACCCAATAGTTTAGCCAACGAAGTTTTACCCCAAATTACCCAATTTTGATCTTAAATTCGAATTCCAATGATGTATTTAGCTATATAATGATGTAATATAATGAAAAGGGATCAAAGAAATGTTACCCAATGATTTTCTCTTCAAAATCCACTCAAAATCGCCTCCTCCCGAGCTCTCAATCGATTTTTCAAACTTATGAAATTAAACCCTCGAAATTGCTATTTCTGAACAGTCATTTCCGCTTCTGCGGACAAGGGACCGGCTTATGCGGAAGACTAACCGCTTCTGCGGTTTTCACGTAAGGGCCAGATTCCGCTTCAGCGGAGAAATAACTGCTTCTGCGGTACCGCTTATGTTGAATATTGACCGCTTCTGCGGTTCCTAGGGGGGAGCCAATCTCGCTTCTGCGATGACCAAGGCCGCTTCTGCGGCTCCGCTTCTGCGGTTCCCAAGCTGCAGAAGCGAAAAGATACCAGAACCAGCAAAGCTTCTACTTCTCAACTTCCAAAATTTTCCGTTAACCTCCCGAATTCATCCCGAGGCCCCCGGGACCTCGACCAAAAACACCAATACCACCTAATACCTTATTCAAACTTGTAACAAGCTTGAAAATACCTAAAACAACACCAGAAACCCGATTTAATTAATGATTCAAGCCTAAGAACCTCAAATTCCTTCCAAATACGCTTTCGATCAAAAACCTAACCAAAACCCGTTCGAATGACCTAAAATTTTGCACGCACATCCCAAATGACATGACGGAGCTCTTGCAACTTCTGCAATTCCATTCCAACCCTCGGATCAAAAACTCACTATCGGACCGAAAACTTCAAAATTACAAACTTCGGCATTTCAAGCCTAAATGAGCTACGAGCTTCCAAAATACATTACGAACACGCTCCCAGCCCCCGGATCACCTAACGGAGCTAACAGAACCATCGGATTTCCATTCCGAGGTCGTCTTCACACTGTTCCGATTACGGATCATTTTTCAACACTTAAGCTCTCATTTAGAGGCTAAGTGTCCCAAAACACTCTGAATCCTTACACCGAACGTCCCGGCAAACCAAAATAGCAGGAATGAACTTAGGGGAAGTAGTTAATGGGGGATCGGGGCATAAATTCCAAAAACGGACGGCCGGGTCGTTATACCTCCTACACTTAAACATTCGTTCGTCCTCGGACGAGCATAGAGAACATACCTGAAGTAGTGAAAAGATGAGGGTACTGACTGCGTATATCCTGCTCCATCTCCCAAGTCGCCTCCTCGGCCGGCTGACCATCCTGATCTACCTATCCAAAATTGCCATGGCTCCTCAACATAGGATAGATCCTTGTCCAACTGGACTGGAATGAAATCCAGCACGTGCGATGGATCACCGTGATACCTCCGGAGCATCGAAACATAAATTACCGGATGAACTCCGGCCAAGCTAGGAGGTAAGGCAAGCTCATAAGCAACCTCCCCAACTCGCCTCAAGATCTCAAAAGGGCCAATAAATCTCTGACTCAGCTTTCCTTTCTTTCCAAACCTCATGAAGCCTTTCATAGGCGAGACCCAAAGCAGAACCCGCTCACCAACCATATAAGAAACATCACGAACCTTCCTGTCCGCATAATTCTTCTCTCTGGACTGGGCTGTATGTAGTCTATCCTGAATCACCTTAACCTTCTCGAATGCATCATGAACCATTTCTGTGCCCAATAGCCTGGGCCCACCAGGCTCAAACCAACCTACCGGAGATCTACACCTCCTACCATATAAAGCCTCATACGACGCCATCTGAATGCTGGACTGGTAACTGTTGTTATAAGCAAACTCCGCCAATGGCAAGAAATGATCCCAAGACCCTCCAAATTCGATCACACACGCACTGAGCATATCCTCAAGAATCTGAATGGTGGGCTCGGACTGTCCATCCGTCTGGGGGAGAAATGTTGTGCTCAACTCCACCTGAGTGCCTAGCTCTTGCTGCACGGCTCTCTAGAACAGTGATGTAAACTGAGTACCTCTGTCTGAAATGATAGAAACTGGAATACCATGCAAATGCACGATCTCCCTTATATAAATCTCCCTCCAGCAACCTGAACTCCACCTCTAAGACCTCTACCTCCACCTCTAACACCTCTGCCACTGCCTCTAGCTGGCTGGGTAGGCTGTGGAACCTCCGATGCTTGAATCATAACACGAGAACTCTGATGCTGGAAGCTGCCATAAACTCGAGGACAATATCTGACAATGTGCCTCAGATCACCACAAGCATGGCAAGACCTCGTCTGCTGCGGCTGAGCACCCCTCAACCTCAGGCAAACCCTCTTGTTGTGACCATACTCACCACACTCATAACATCTACATGAACACTATAGCTGAGGGAACTGAGGCTGACCTTGTCGACCTGTATGACCACCTGAAGTACCATGAGTGACCTGGAGAGCTGACTGAAAAGGCCTGGGAGGATGGCCTCTACCATAAGAACCTCTACCTCCTGACGAGGTACCACTGAACCTGCCTGCATGACGGGGCCTCTTACCCGACCCATGATCACCTCCCTGTGGTAGAGCTAACTCAACTCTATGACCCATTTCCATTATGTCATATCACATGGCCCCGCTAGAGTGAAAAGAGTTAAAGGATCAGTTGCGGGATTTGTTGGAGACGGGTTTTATTAGACCCAGTGTTTCTCCTTGGGGCGCACCGGTGTTATTTGTGAAGAAGAAGGATGGTTCGATGAGGATGTGCATTGATTACCGGTAATTGAACATAGTGACGATTAAGAACAAGTATCCATTGCCTAGGATTAGCGATTTGTTCGACCAGCTTCAGGGTGCGAAGGTGTTTTTGAAGATAGACTTGAAATCCAGCTATCATAAGTTGAGGATTAGGGCGTCTGATGTCCCCAAGATAGCGTTCCGCACTCGGTATGGGCATTATGAGTTTTTTGGTCATTTGGGTTGACCAATGCCCCAGCAGCACTTATGGAGTTGATGAACTGAGTATTCAGGCCTTATTTGGACCTGTTCGTGATAGTCTTCATTGATGATATTCTGGTGTACTCCCGCAGCCAGGAGGAGCACGAGCAATACCTGAGAGTGGTTCTTCAGACTCTGAAGGATAGTCAGTTATATGCTAAGTTCTTGAAGTGCGAGTTCTGGTTGAATTCGGTTGCATTTCTGGGTCATGTTGTATCAGCAGAGGGTATTTAGGTGAACCCGAAGAAAAATGAGGCAGTCAAGAACTGGCCTCGACCAGCGTCAGCTACCGAAATTCGGAGTTTCTTAGGGTTAGCAGGTTATTACCGTCGGTTCGTGGAGGGATTTTCATCTATTGCAGCCCCGATGACTAGATTGACCCAGAAGGGTGCCTAGTTCAGATGGTCAGACGAGTGTGAGGCGAGCTTTCAGAAGCTCAATATAGCTCTAACTACAGCACCGATATTTGTTTTGCCCACAGGCTCAAGGCCTTATATAGTTTATTGTGATGCTTCCCGTCTTGGACTTGGTGCAGTATTGATGCAGGATGGAAGAGTCATTGCTAATGCTTCGAGGCAGTTGAAGATCCACGAGAAGAATTATCCGGTTCATGATCTAGAGTTGGTAGCCATTGTTCATGCTTTGAAGATTTGGAGGCATTACCTATATGGTGTGACGTGTGAGGTGTACACTGATCACAAGAGTCTGCAGTACTTGTTCAAGCAGAAGGAGTTGAACTTGAGGCAGAGGAGGTGGTTGAAGCTATTGAAGGATTATGATGTTACTATTTTGTATCACCCGGGGAGGGCCAATGTGCTGCCCGATGCATTGAGTAGGAAGTCCGCCAGCATGGGTAGTCTTGCTTATGTTCCGGTCAGCCAAAGACTGCTTACTTTGGATATTCAGGCCTTGGCCAATCGATTTGTGAGGTTGGACATTTGTGAGCCTAGCAGAGTGTTAGCTTGCACGGTCGCTCGTTCTTCATTATTGGAGCGTATCCGTGATCGGCAGTTTGATGATCCCCATTTGTGTGTCCTGAGAGACACGGTGCAGCGTGGAGGTGCCACGAAGGTGACCTTAGATGATGATGGTGTTTTGAGATTGCAGGGGCGAGTTTGTGTGCCCAATGTCGATGGGATTCGAGAGTTGATCTTAGCGGAGGCCCATAGTTCTCGGTATTCTATTCACCTAGGCATCGTGAAGATGTATCAGGACCTACGACAACATTATTAGTGGCATAGGATGAAGAAAGATATTGTTGCACATGTGGCTCGATGTTTGAACTGTTAGCAGGTTAAGTATGAGCATCAGAGATCTGGTGGTTTGTTTCATTGGATTGAGCTTCCCGAATGGCAGTGGGAGAGGATTACCATGGATTTAGTTACTAGACTTCCGATGACTTGGAAGAAGTTCGATGCTATTTGGGTCATTGTTGATAGGCTGACCAAGTCAGCGCATTTTATTCCTTTTGCATCCACTTAATCATCGGTGAGGTTAGCTGAGATCTATATTCGAGAGATTGTCCGCCTTCATGGGGTGCCGGCATCTATCATTTTGGACCGGGGTACGTAGTTTACCTCGCACTTCTGGAGAGCAGTTCAGCAGGAGTTGGGCACCCAGGTTCAGTTGAGCACAGCGTTCCATCCTCAGACGGACGGCCAGTCGGAGAGGACTATTCAGATATTGGAGGATATGCTCCGAGCATGTGTCATTGATTTTGGAGGCTCATGGGACCAGTATTTGCCTTTAGCAAATTTCACCTACAACAACAACTACCAGTCTAGCATTCAGATGGCTCCATATGAGGTGTTGTATGGTAGGCGATGTCGGTCTCCAGTCGTATTGTTTGAGCCGGGAGAGGCTCGGTTATTGGGTACAGATTTAGTTCAGGAGGCCTTGGATAAGGTCAAGATCATTTAGGACAGGCTTCGTTTGGCTCAGTTGCAGTAAAAGAGTTATGCGGATCGGAAGGTGAGAGATATAGCTTTCATGGTTGGTGAGCGGGTCTTGCTCCGAGTGTAGCCTATGAAGGGCGTGATGAGATTTGGGCAGAAGGATAAGCTTAGCCCTAGGTTCATTGGCCCATTTGAGATTCTCGATCGTGTGGGGGAGATGGCTTACAGACTTTCCTTGTCGCCCAGCTTGTTAGCCGTGCATCCAGTGTTTCATGTGTCTATGCTTCGGAGGTATCACGGCGATCCAGGCCACGTGTTAGATTTCAGCACCGTCCAGAAACAAGGATCTATCTTACGAGGAGGAACCGGTAGCTATTTTAGATCGGCAGGTTCAACAGTTGAGGTCGAAGAGTTTTCCTTCAGTGCGTGTCCAGTGGAGAGGTCAGCCCCCTGAGGCATCGACCTGGGAGTCCGAGTCTGATATGCGGAGCCGTTATCCTCATCTATTTCCCGACTCAAGTACTTCTTTCTTTTGTTCGTTTGAGGATGAACGGTTGTTTTAGAGGTTGAGAATGTGACGACCCAAAGGGTCATGACCTGTTTTCTCTTTCATTCTGCGCTTCCGAGGCATTGAAAACCTTATTTTTACTTGCCTCGATTTCCGTGCACAGTTCGGGCGCGTAGCAGGAAAGATTATATGTCAAACTCTGTGAAAATTTTCAAAATGTGGCTTTAAAATGATTAAAGTTGACTTTGATCAACATTTTTGGTAAACTCGGACCCGTGATTTGACGGTCCCGGATGGTCCGTAGAAAAATATGGGACTACGACATATGCCCGAAGTCGAATTCTGAGGTCTAGAGCCCGAGAAAAGAATTTTCTGTGAAATTGTTTTTTTTAAATTACTAAGGAAAATGGAAATGAAAAATTGATTAAAAGACTGTGGTATCGGGCTCGTATTTTGGTTCCGACGCCTGGTACAATACTTATATATGGTTGAAGCGCTTTTTGTGAAATTTGGTCGAAATCAGACGTCATATGACGTGTTTCGGACCTAAATAACTAAAATTTGAAGTTTATTAAATTAGAATGAAAAAAATGATGATTTTGAGGTTTGATTCATTGATTTTGATGTTGTTTTGGCGATTTGATCGCTCGGTTAAATTCTTATAAGGATGTTGAGTTAGTGTGTGTGTTTGGTTAGGAGCCCCGAGGGCTCCGGAGCGATTCGGAGGTGGTTCAGGGTGTTTTGAACTTAGTAAATATTGCAGAAAATGCTCAGTTCTGATATCTGGTACGTTGTTCTATGCGATCGCATAGCTTCTCCCGCGATCGCATAGTGTAAAAATTTCAAGAGCCTAGATTTGTTCTATGCGATCACAACAGCCCTTGTGCGATCGCAATGCCCAGCCTTCCCATCCCTATGCGATCGCATTGTCCACTTCGCGATCGCATAAAGCATTTTTCTTGCCCAGTCCTATTTCCTCTATGTGTTCGCATTTGCCTCATCGCGATCGCAGTGACCAATAACCTTTCCTCTATGCGATCGCAATGCCCTTTACGCGATCGCATAGAGCAATTTTGCCCAGTGATTTTCAATACCCAAAACAGAACATTGACGGGATTTTTCACCCAAAACACACGAACTCATCTTCTCCACAGCCTATAGGCGATCTTTAGAGCTCTTCTTCACCAAAGCTTCTTGGGTAAGTATTATCTAACTCGTTTTCTTCATTTTCTATCATCATTTATCAAATTCCTAGACCTAAATCATGTAGTTCATGGTATGAATTGGGGGAAAAGGGTAGATTTAGGGCTTCTCAATTTTCTATGATTTATACCTCGTTTGGGGGTCGAATTTGAAAACAAATTGTATATCCGGGCTCGTGGGGGAATGGGTGACATGGAATTGGTTCGAACCTCGTTTTTTGACCAAGCGAGCCCGGGGTCAATTTTTGGAATTTTTGGAAGAAATCTTGGAAATTCATATTTAGGCATTGGGTTTAGTTGTTTAGCTATTATTAATATTGTAAAGTCATTATTTCATAGATTTGACTGGGTTGGAGCCGATTTCGAGGGGTAAATCTACACTAGAGGCTTGAGTTGATTTTTGGAGCATTTAAGGTAAGTGTTTGATCTAACTTTGGCTTGAGGGAATAGGATTAGAGTGTTGTTTTCTAATTGCTAAATGTTGAGTACGGTGTATAGGCATGGTGACGAGTATCTATACACCGGTGTCTAGCATGACCGTGGGTCCTTGTTTGTACTTATTCTGATATCGTTATGACTCTTCCATATTAATTGGTGATTTCTATGTAATGTGAGGAGTATGAGGATCATTAGGAATTGTAAACTTTATGGAGCTTTGGCTCGGATGATAAAAAGGTTAATGAGTAAGAAAAGAAAGAACTAGAAGAAGATGTGACAAATCCCTTGCCGGGACATTTTTTTGAGTATATTGATTATCTCCCTTGCCGGGATATTTAATGTTGTTTGTCTATCCCCTCGCCCCGTTTGGTTGTGATTGTTGATTGGGTGACGAAGAGTGATTAATGCATGAAGGAACATTCCGTGCCATGTTTTGATTATTAATGCACGAAGGAACATTCCGTGCCATGTTTTGATTATTAATGCACGAAGGAACAATTCGTGCCATGTTTTGATCATTAATGCACGAAGGAACATTTCGTGCCATGTCTTGATTATTAATGCACGAAGGAACATTCTGTGCCATGTCTTGATTATTAATGCACGAAGGGACATTCCGTGCCATGTCTTGATTATTAATGCACGAAGGGACATTCCGTGCCATGTTTTGATTATTACTCTCGTTGACTTTGTAGTTGTACCGTTACATTCCTTATTTACTGACCTTGTATTCTAAACTGCTACAGCCCCTACAGCATGCTCCCCTCCCTCTTGACTTGTTAAATTTTTGTATCCTCTTCTATTGTGTATATATATATTTGAACTGCACAGGTTTGTTTGGTAGTCCGGTCTAGCCTAGTCACTACTTCGCCAGGGTTAGGCCAGGCACTTACCAGCACATGGGGTCGGTTGTGCTGATGCTACACTCTGTTCAACTTTTTGCACAGATCTAGGTGTTGGAGCAGCATTTGAGTAGCAGTAGCATTTTGGGAGCGAACTTCCAGTCCAGGGACATTCGAGGTAGCCTTGCTGACGTCCGCAGGCCCGGAGTCCTTTCCATTTTATTCAGTTTGTTATCATTGTACCATAGCAGACAGTTCTATGCTTCATTCGAACATTCGTATTGTCTAGACGTCCGTGAGTATTGTGACACCAGTCTTGGGTAGAGGATTGTTAAACTTTCGTATTTCTTTTAGTAAATTTTATTTGAGACTTCCGCTTTATTCGTTAAATGCTTCATTGTTGTTAATATTGCCGATGTTTGCTAAAAGAGGTATTTGATAATTGGCTTGCCTAGCTCTTATTAATAGGCACCATCACGACTCCCGAGGGTGGGAAATCCGGGTCGTGACAAGTTGGTATCAGAGCTCTAGGTTCATAGGAGTCACAAATCACAAGCTGGTTTATTAGAGTCTCGTGGATTGGTACGGAGACGTCTGTACATATCTGCGAGAGGCTATGTAACCGTTAGGAAAGTTCCACTTCATTTGATTCAATGTCGTGCGAGATTTTGACATCCACAATCCTAACCCCTGTCTTCCACTCTCTCACAGAATGTGAGGACACGTACTACCTGAGGTGATCATGCACCCGCGCCCCCTGCTGCAGCCGTCGTAGGTCGGGGTAGAGTTCAAGGACGCGCACGTGGTGCAGCGAGAGCACCTGCGCAAGCTGCCACCGAGGTACCACCAGCAGATCCAGCAGTCCAGGCACCTGACACGCCTACTGCAACTACTACCCCAACCATTCAGGAGACTCTGTCACAGTTCATGAGTATGTACACCACTTTGGCTCAGGCAAGGTTACTTCCCCTTGCTGTAGCCGCATCCCAGGCCGGGGGAGTAGCACAGACTCCCGCCGCCCGCACTCTTGAGCAGCAAGCGCATGTTAAGTAGGTCCCAGAGATTATTCATGCGCCGCCTACGGCACCAGTTTAGCCCGAGGGCATGGCAGCAGCTTCCGAGCAGGAGCAGATGAGACTAGTGAGGTTCAAGAAGTATGATCCTCCGGTGTTCAGTGGATTAGCATCAGGCGATGCCTTGGGGTTTCTTGAAGAGTGTTACCGTATTCTCTGTACTATGGGTATCTCTGGATCGAGCGGGGTTTCTTTCACTACTTTTCAGCTTCGAGGAGCCGCCTATGATTGGTGGCGCACCTATGAGTTAGACAGTCCAGATGAGGTAGCTTCACTGACATGGACTCAGTTTTCAGTATGCTGTCCGTTACACCAGTTTGGCTAGACATGCCTCAGCTTGGTTTCTACTGTTCGCGAGAAGGTTCGCCGGTTCATTGAGGGGCACATTCCTAGCATCAGGTCCGGCATGGCCCGTGAGCTGGAGATGGATATTCCGTATCAACAGGTGGTGAACATTGCTAGGAGGATAGAGGGTATGCATGCCAGAGAGAGAGAGGGCAGGCAGGGTCATGAGAGAGAAAGAGCAGCCGAGATTAGGAGCGAGAGTTTGAGGAGGCGAGGAGGCCTCGTAGACGGGGGAGATATGCGGGTCCTTATTTTGGAGGCAGGGAGCGTCATGGTAAAGGTTTTGCGGGTCAGCCAGTTCAGTTCGCGCTTTCGGCTTTGCATGGTGACTCAGGTGTTCATAGGTCTCGGAGTACCCGTACCGCACAGTTCCCACCGCCTCGTCAGCAGAGAAGGTGCTTTGAGTGTGGAGATACTAGCCACATGATGAGAGATTGTCCCAGACTTCAGACCAGTGTGTCCCAGCGAGGTATTCAGGCAAGTAGAGGGCGCCCAAGAGGGGGAGGCCCGGCTCGTTGATGTGTTTCATACAGTAGGCTTGAGGCCGGTGCGCCAGTTGAATGTCATTCAGGTACGGATTCGGTTTGTTATAGAGGGGCACTATCTGTAGTTCATCACAGTTCTACTTATCGGGGTTAGTTTATTTATTTGTTGTTCCATTCATGAGTGCGTTTCATGATTTGTACTCTATTTACGTGATCATTCTGTTGGGAGGTTCTATGATTGATAACCGTGTCTAGCATCTGTTTCTAGCTGTTGTCGAGGATTATGAGGCAGTTGTAAATTCATGTTGTCTGTTTGGGTAGGTTTGATGTGATCACTGAGTATTCTTGGTTACGAGCTATGATTTCTATGCTCCACCGGTGTGGGAGCCAGCCTGTGTTGTAATTTGTAGACTGAATTGATCTAGTGAGAGTCTCCAGATGGGTTGATGTGTGCCCATACTTGTGATTCAGTGTTGAGGGCGGGACCCTCGTGATTTCAGGTGATTGATATGTTGAGACCGGGTTGTGTACTTCGGTGAGAGGTTATATCAGTATAAGATCATTGTGAGTCTTTTATATGCTTTCATTCTTTCTTGTTAGATGTTTTGTCGATTTGTGTTTTAGAAGGATCTGTGCTAGTTTGATTTGTTTGTTAGCTCCCTTATGTTTTTCCTTTCTCATATTTAGTCATTTCCGTTCTATGCTTCTTGAGTCTTAGCTTGTGGGGTGTGTACCCGTTGGTGTTGGCTGAGACTTGGCTGTTCGATTGTTTTGTTATGCGGATATCGTGGTTATTGTATCATCGCCATTGTTGTAGAGGTTTGAAAAGAGTTCCTATTGGATATGAGGCTTATAGCCGGTACGGATTTGATCTCAGGCAAGTATTGCTATCAGGAATATAATTGTGGGCCTATGTATGATGTGCCATGTTGTGTGGTTGTACCATGTGTGTGTTGGCTTGTATTGAAATAGCTGGTTGAGACTGATACCGGCATAGATTTAGGATGGGGTCTTTTGGAAATGGATGGAAGGTAAGAATTTTGGCTTGAAGGCCTATTGGTATTGCTAGAAAGGTTAAATTTCAGTTGAGATGGTGGCGTCAGTCTTAAGAGGATTGGGGTGACGGGGGATCACCCGCGGGTGTATGTTGGAAGTGCGCACTCAGTGATTTGAATACTTCAGGTATGTTCTCTATGCTCATCGAGAACGAACGAATGTTTAAGTGTGGGAGGATGTAACGACCCGACCGGTCATTTTTAGAACTTCACGCCCCGATTCCCTAATAACTACTTCCCCTAAGTTCTTTTCTGCTATTTTGGGTTGCCGGGATGTTTGGCGTTGAGTTTCGGAGAGTTTTGGGACACTTAGTCCCTAAATGAGAGCTTAAGTGTTTGAAAGTGGCCCGTAGTTGGAACAGTGTGAAGACGGCCTCGGAATGGAAATCCGATGGTTCCGTTAGCTTTGTTGGGTGAATTCGGGGTTGGAACCGTGTTTGGAATGTATTTTGGAAGTCCGTAGCTAATTTAAGCTTGAAATTCCGAGGTTTGAATTTTTGAAGTTTCCAGTCCGACAGTGAGATTTGATCCGAGGGTCGGAATGGAATTCCAGAAGTTGTAGTAGCTGCGTCATGTCATTTGGGATATGTGTGCAAAATTTCAGGTCATTCGGATGTGTTTTGGTTGGGTTTTGATCGAAAGTGTGTTTTGATGAAATTTGAAATTCTTAGGCTTAAGTCATTGATTAATTCGAGGTTCCGACATTGTTTTAGGTGGTTTAAGGATTGGAACAAGTTTGAATGATGCTATAGGATATGTCCGTGGGTTTGGTTGAGGTCCCCGGGGCCTCGGGTGAGTTTCGGATGCTTATCGGAGCATTTTTGTCTCGAAAAGTGTTGCCAATTTCCCTTCAGTTCTGCTGCAGATTTTCCTTCTATGCGATCGCATCATCACCTCCGCGATCGCATAGTGTATTCCTGAAGGGGTTCCATTTTCTTCTATGTGATCTCATCATCACCTCCGTGATCGCATAGTGTATTCTAGAGGGCGTTTCATTTACTTCTATGCGATCGCATCATCACCTCCACAATTGCATAGTGTATTCCAGAGGGTTTCCAATTCCTTAAATGCTATCGCGTAGCCTTGTTCGCGATCGCATAGTTATGCTTCCTCCTCTTCTGTGATCGCATGACCCCCATTACGTTCGTAAAGGCCATTTTTCTGGGCCTTCCAATTTTACTCTATGCGATCGCATAGAACAAAATATCTGGGCAGACAGATTTAATCCCAAATTCGAGGGTTCCCCATTTTTATCACATTTTTGACTTCTAGAGCTCGGCTAATGGTGATTTTTGAAGGGATTTTCACCTGGGCGACTTGGGTAAGTGCTTCTCACTCGATTTAGACCAATTTTCATGAATCTCCTCTTAATTTCATCCTTTAATTTAAGATTTTTAATGAAAAATGGGTAGAACTGCTTGTCTTTATTGATGTTTGCACATGTATTTCACATTTTTGTTCTACTCCTGCGATCGCATAGAACGAAATGTCTGGGCAGGCATATTTAATCCCAAATTCGAGGGTTCACCATTTTTATCACATTTTGACTTCTAGAGCTCGTCTCTTGGCGATTTTTGAAGGGATTTTCACCTGGGCGACTTGGGTAAGTGCTTCTCACTCGATTTAGACCAATTTTCATGAATCTCCTCTTAATTTCATCCTTTAATTTAATATTTTTAATGAAAAATGGGTAGAGTTTCATACACTGAATTATTGAGTTTTTAGGGAGTGTTTGACCTCCGATTATGGTTAGACTCGTGAGAGTACGAGGGTTCTGAAAAAATAAAAATTATTCGATTCCAAGATGTTGGCTTGAGGGGCATTTTGGTTATTTTGCCTAATTTCGCGCTTTAGCTTTGAATTAAATAGTAGAATCTGTTGCTGAGATGTTAATTACAATGTGTTATTTCATTGAATAGATTTGGACCATTTGGAGTCGAGTACTCGTGGCAAGAACGTGGTTGCTAGTTGATTTTAGCCGGTTCGAGGTAAGTATCTTGCCTAACCTTGTGTGGGGGACTTCCCCTTAGGATTTGAGTCTTCCTTGTTGATTGTATTCCTTGTACGCGAGGTGACGAGTACGTGCTTGGATTTATTTGTGGAAAATTGCCCTCTTAGGCTCTTATATCCTTATAATCACCGAATATGAAGTTGTTCTTGATACGATTGAATTCCATGTTATTAGTTTCACCTCCACATGACTTATATGGAATTATTTGCCCTTCTTGGTTATTCTTGTTGCCCAATTGACTTTTACTTGTTTAACTGTAGGCATTTACCCTTCTATAGTCATATTATCATTCCTAACTGCTTGTCTTTATTTGGAAAACATCATTTCTATCTCACGTGTAAATAATTGGTCTTAATTGGAAAGAAGTTGGATATCCTATGTTTAGTTGATATTTTCCTTAATTGTAATTATTTGATTCATGTTAACTTCCTTGTTGTTGAACTAAGTATTATGAAATCATTGTTTCGTATTATTTCTCCCATATTGTGTTGTTCTTATTGCGCTTAGTATTTCCCTGTTACGGTTTTTCCTTATGACTGAGT
The DNA here is from genome assembly GCA_026770625.1 of Nicotiana glauca. Classification (NCBI taxonomy): domain Eukaryota; kingdom Viridiplantae; phylum Streptophyta; class Magnoliopsida; order Solanales; family Solanaceae; genus Nicotiana; species Nicotiana glauca. Next base: position 19,656 of record MU717825.1, read on the forward strand.
TGTACCGTCTTTTGGTGAACGAAATTTCTCGAGTTGATTCTCTCGCTTTGTTCCTGTATATATTGTCATTGTTGTGTTGTATTGAGATTGTGATGCACGAGGTTTCTACCGTGCGATTGTTGATATTGTGATGCACGAGGTTTCTGTCGTGCGGATGTTGATATTGTGATGCACGAGGTTTCTGCTGTGCGATTGTTGCTACTGTGATGCACGAGGTTTCTGCCGTGCGGTTGTTGTTGAAGGGTTGCACGAGGTCTTTTTCGTGCTATTGTTGTTATTGATGTTTGCACATGCGGCGTAATAAGGCGGGATATGTTATATGCTTATATGTGGGTTGCACATATGGCGGAATAAGGTGGGAACATTGTTATGCACGTGTGGCGAAATAAGGCGGTGCTTATTATATTATTAATTGCACACATGCATAACAATGTTCCCACCTTATATCCCAAATTTATAACGGCGGCATATACAATGCCCCAAATCTATAACAGCGGCATATACAATGCCGCAAATCTATAACAGCGACATACACAATGTCCCAATATATATTACGACAACGAAGAAATAATTTCTAACGCCCCAACGCCATAGCACGAGGCTACGCCACATCACACTACACCACAAATCAATTATTAAACAATTTAAGTTTTATCTAAAATAATATATATTTGCGGCTGGTCAAAAACCACCGATTCTGCCAAGCGCACGCTCGTCCCAACACATGGACCAAGCAGACAAAAAATATTTTTAAAACGGGTTTTGAAAAAGTAAGTATCAAAGCTTAAAGTCTCACTAACCTGCTAATAAAAAGTTCCCCAATTTTGCAACATCTAGAACTCCAACCAAATGTCCTCCAATGGCCTCAATCTATTCAAAATATTGAATAACATATCCTAATTAGTCTAGGTAAATAATTTCCAAAAGCTTAGGACGAGTCAAAATCAAAGTCAACCCTCGGTCCAATTAATAAAAGAATTTGTATACAATTAAGTGTCTAAGAAAACACTTTCACTGTGCACAAATTGCCGAACAGTGGCTCTCAAAAGTCATCACGTTAGCTATACCATAGATATCCTCAACCTTATCATTGCTGTAAGAATATTTTATTGATAATTACTTCCTAATTATGAGTAATAACACTAACATATTTTTCTGTAACAGTGTCTTCCAAATTTAACATCTTATGTTTAATTGTACTAATAACTCATAGTTGCCTAGTTATTTTACCTCCCAATTATTACCTGATAATTGTAACATAAATAACAATCACCAAAGTGTCCCATAAGGCCTAGAATGAGGAAAGATGTCTTTCAACATCCAAAACTCCATTCTGTATCATCTTTTCTCATCCAAAACTTCATTCTTTCAACATCTTTTCTCATTCTAGGCCAAAAGAAATTTTCAGCAAGTATGTCTAATGTCTTTGGGACTCCAAAGTGTCCCATAAGGCCTCCACAATGTGCTTCCCTTACAAATACTTCACGTAAAGAGTAATTAGGGATACACAACTTATTTTCCTTAAACAGAAATCCATCTTGGAGGTTAAACCCTTCAAAAGGACCCAACTAACAATCTGCAAAAATTTTGCCAAAATCAACATCATTAGCATAAAGTCCATTGATTTGATCAAAACCCAACAATTTAGAAGTCAAGGTAGAAACTAAGACATACCTTCTTGAAAGTGCATCAGCAACAACATTCTCCTTCCCTTGTTTGTAAGAAATTACATAAGGGAAAGTTTCAATGAATTCAACCCACTTAGCATGCCTTCTACTAAGCTTACCTTGACTCTTCAAGTATTTTAAGGATTCATGGTCAGTTTTAATGACAAACTCTCTTGGCCACAAGTAATGTTGCCATGTGGCTAAAGCCCTTACCAAAACATATAAATCTTTGTCATAAGTAGAATAGTTCAATGTGGCTCCACTCAACTTCTCACTAAAGTAGGCAATAGGTTTAGAATTTTGCATCAACACAACACCTATTCCTTTGCCAGAAGCATCACATTCAATTTCAAAAGATTTAGAAAACCCTGCGCCGCAAAAACTCAAAAACGCTCTCTACCATTAGGCGATTTCCGCCGCCTTTGACAGTTTGTCACCGATATGGACACAACACCGCCGTCCGGCGGTGAAATTCCACCGGACTGGACCCAAAAGAACCCCCCTCCCAGCGCACACAAACAACAGTTGGTTTCAACTCAATACTCCAAGCTAGATGCTACAGATTTACAAAAAGAAGCAGGGATCTCTGTAGCGACAAATCGTCTTGGAGCTTCATATACTTCTCAAGATGACTCTGGTATCACATATGGAACCTCACTCCAAGGAGATGTTTTTCCGTCAAAAGACATAGCTACTCAAAAAAAGACAGGAAGCTTGGCCGATAAACTTATCGGGGACGATCACCTGAAGAACGCCGGTAACACAGAGGTGCTGGGAAATACTAGTTTACCAGACCAAACTGAAAAATCATCGTACCAATCCTACGACTGAGGAGAACATGTTAGAATCTCAATCTTCACATGAGTATCAATCAATAGCTTCAACTATGAAATCGTCGACCCTAGAAAGTCCGTATGCTCCACCTGTTCGACGAAATGCTTTGGGACTAATTCAACCTCACGAACCAATTCCATCTACTGGCCAGTCCCCTAAAGATCAGGTATGTAAAATTTCTGGTTTTCCCAACTTAGGAATTGATCAATGTGTTAATGAAGCCAACCCAGAAATGAGCCGATTGGCGGTACATGATACAATTGTGGCTCAGGAGATTGCTCGTCAATCATCAGACCTAATTATACATGGGTCGTTGGGATTGAATTGTCAAAATAATATAACTGGACATTGTGGTTTCACCAATGTCCGGCCTAATTTCACCAACTCAATAGTACCCAATGGAGCCTCTACTGTTACTAAAGCTCCAAATTTAATACGCCTTATTTTCTCGAATCTGAAAAAACTCAATTTAGTTCAACGTTCATCCATATCTGTTAGACGACAACCCAACCTTAGTTCGGGGCAACCTAACCCTATTGTTTCACACGGGCCTTATAATCAAAATGGGAACTTTGCAAATTACATCTTACCAAATGTTCCAGCTGATACCACGGTAGTTGCTAAGAACTCTGGTGGAGATCAGGTTAATTCCTTCTCTCCACATGGTCTTCACGGCATTAGTCCATTAAGTAAATTGGAAAGCCCTACACAAAACAACATCACTGCACAAATAATTGTTCCAAACCAATCTCAAGACAAGACCTCCACCAAGATTTCCTCCAACTTTGATAGGCCTGACCAAACCCCAAAAACACAAAAAGTTCCAGTCAAAAGAGATGAAACAAATGTGCTATCAACCCAGGCCAATACCACCAATAACCAGCCATCTAATCACAACAGCAAATCCAAGCCCCAACAGAACGCCACACCTCCTCCACCTCCCACTGTAACACATTCCTATGTCACAAGACTTAGAGCCAAACAGGATGCAGAAAAATCTCCCATCCCATTCACCACTCCTGTATTTACAACTAAACAAGGCAAACCTGCAGTCATTTTTAAAAGAGATGATTACATGGTGAAGTTTGCCGATAGGTGTAAATTCACTATAGTGGGCAAGTTCTCAAATACAATGCCTAGAATGGACGCAATCAGAAAGAGCTTCATAGCCCAAACTGAACTCAGAGGTGGAGTCAAAATAGCTCATTTCAATGCTAGGACAGTGTACATTGACCTAGATAATGAATATGACCACTCTACTATTTGGACTAGGCAGCAAATGTATATACAGGGTCAGGTAATGAGGCTAGAAGCATGGAACCCAATTTTCAAGCCTAATGAAGACTCTCCAATTGTTCCCATCTGGATCATGATACCTGAATTGCCATGGCACCTATATTATATGGAGATTCTATCTCCTCTCCTCTCCCCAGTTGGGAAAGCCCTATTTTTGGATTTGGCATCTTTTCAAAAGACTAGAGGCAGTGTTATAAAGGTGAAAATGCAGCTTGACCTTACCAAAGATAGACCAACACATGTCTGGTTGGGTTATGATGAGGATCAAGATGTGAATGGGGATGGCAATGGTTGGAAATACAATATGAAAGCCTCCCTTCATACTGCACTCATTGCAGACACTTAGGTCATTCAATTCAAGCATGCCCTGTTAAACATAGGAATAATGAAGTGGAAAAGAAAAAAGATGATGAAGCAGCAGCAACAACAAAATCAGATGCCAAACCAATGCAGAAAATTACTGAAAATGGAGAACCTAGTAAGTAAAATAAAGGCGAGCAACAAAGCAAACCAAAAAATGATGCACAGGACCAACAAGAGAAATCTCAT
>MU717827.1:6276-25947 GCA_026770625.1 Nicotiana glauca
TCGGTGTTTTGTAAAAAGGGTTTTGTGTCCTGGTTAATGATTCTTGATCGCTCTTCAGCGTTAGTGCGACCGGTGGTTTGGAGGTACGCTCCATATATTGTTGTGGTAGGTTGTGGGAGTGTGTCCCTCGGGAAGATTATATAAGTGTGGCATGTGATCACTTGATTGATTAAAGATGTAAACCAAGTATGATGTTTGTGATGGCGTCGTTAAATTGAAGATTCATGCCTGGAGGGCACTTGGCATATTGGGTTGTGAACTGGGGAGGATTACTCCAACTGTGATGGTTGTTCTTGTATGTTATGAGAAAAATAAAAGTTATTATGGACCTTTGAAAGGTTATCAGACTAGTTCAGTGTGATCAGAATCAGCTTGAAATCGGTGGATAGATTTAATGTGAATAATGGCTCTATATCAGGCCAGATGTGTGCATTTTAGTAACTCGGTCCTCATGGAGGAGTAGTTAGGTTGATGTTTCATTGTCAGATATTTTGCGTAGTGATGCATTGCGCTGTGTGAGTTGTGAGACGGCTTGAGAAATTGCTATGTGTTGAGAATCCGCATAGGAATGACGTTATATGAGCATCTTGGCTCTTGAAATTCAGACTGTACATCGCACCTCAGTTGTGTTTGAGTTTTGTATCTTATAACGCTATATGTCCCTCAGAGATATTATTATGCACTTAGCATGCTTATGATCGATACTCGGTATTCTGTTGTAATGAGTAAATTTGGCTCGATGTGCGTCTCCTTATGTGATATCTATGTGTGGATCGGGTGGCACGTCGTCATGGGTATGTTATCTGGATCGAGTTGCACGCCATAACTGAGTGATGTTGAGTATAGTTTTCTATATGCTATTTGTATGCCTTACTTCCTGTTTTCTAAGGAAAGACTGTATTAGTGCGTGGGATTGGTAATTCCTTCTAGAGTTTATTTTCTTTTTTATATCGCATTCGAATTGGTAGCCTATTGGCATATTGGGGATCATATGCGGCTTTTGATTATATCTGGGGTGGCTTATTGCCTGAGCAGTTCGTAATGGGTGAGACGAGATCATTGAATTCGAGATCAGTACAATCTGAGTATATGAAGTAAATTAAGGGGCTAAGACCACTGTTTGGTTCAGAATGAGGTGATAATTCTTGCCAGAAGTATAGATCCAATGAATTGTTGATTCGGCGGTGTTATGAATTTATATAGATCTTATTCGTCGTGTCGGTATTGTAAGAACTTGAACAAGACCTATGTATGTCATGCAGAGCATGGGATGTGTAATGATTTTTCTTCTAGATGGGATCAATGGAAGTTCTTGACTAGTTAAGTAATTAAACGTTCATGGTTCGGAAGGGAGGTGAACTCCTCATGTTACCTTAGGATGATATGGTATATGCGGTATGTTGTGTAGGATTGGGATTTGCGTGTGTAAGTTTATGGTTCAGTTCTGAATGGAAATTCATAACATTTTTAGGCAGTACGGGCAGCTATTGGTGATTAGAGAAATGAGCTTCAGATGATTAGGGTGAATGATCTTCAGATAATTAAGAAAATTATATTTCTAATCATAGTGATTTATAGAGGTTATATGTTTCAGAAAAAAGGCCAATGTGATTAAGTTGATGGCACTTCAATAGTATTGCGGCACTTTAAGGCTGGATCGACTGCTGATATTCTAGTTGCTTATATGGCACATGGAAATTTTAGAGTATTTATCGTGGGATGATTCGGTATTAAAGTTATGCATGTATTCGCATAGTGGAAACTAGAATCAGGTATGATGATTTGTGTGCCATATGGAGTTGGAGACTGGGAGTTCTCATGTACAGGCTAGGTTGTGGTGGTGGATCGTGTGTATTCGGCACCTTTTAATGGCAATCGGGATTTGGAGGCTCGAGTGGATCTTAGTTTACTGGTATGTTAGATTTTTGATATGATGTCGGAATTCAGACTGGTTGTCTTAGTGTTGAGTGATTCTGAACTATTGCGCTACGGGCAACACCAAAAATGCCACGGGTTGAGTGATGAAGTGCGTTGGATTATGTTCTAGTAGAGTGGTTTTTATTTCAAAGAACCAGCAGATGGTTGGGAAGGATTGCCTTCTTAATTGGGCATTCGTGATGGATGTCAGTGCAAAGGTTGCTGTCATTAATTCAGTTCCGATGTTGAGGGACTTTTCGGATGCATTTTGTGTGCCTAGACATGTCACTGGGAGAGGTTGTTGATTTCGATATTAATTTGGTGTCGGGAACCGGATCGTCTAGCTCCGATAAGAGCTATAGTAGTGGCAGTCGAGCGAGATGAGTAATTAGGTGTTGCTCGGTGAATAACGTACCGGTTATGTTCTATCAGGTTTGCGTGGTGTGTATTATTTGTTTCACCATGGGTGTAATGATTTGCTTTGGCTCGAGACATAAATTGAGCATAGTTGTCGATTTCAAGCATAGTGACTTGAGGTGTTTCATGTGGAGTAGTATTTGGATAGGATCGCGCATTGTAGCAAAGCTGTGTGGAAACATAACCTTGCGAGTCAAATTTGTGTGTCCTATTTCTACGATGTGAGACAGGGTCTCAGCCTTGTATTGTGGCAGTACTGGTGAGTTTGAGGTACAACTCTCTCAGTTGAGTTATTTTCATGATTTGAGTATGTTCGGACCGTTTCTTATTGGTGCACGTATTATGCAAGTTGTGGCTTAGGCATGTATTGATGTGTCATGTCACAAAAGTGGTGTGTTGGGTTCGAAGTGATCATTGGGGTCATTAATGAATACGAATGGATTTGATTTCAGCATGTTTGATGGGTAAATATCGAGGTTCAGTTCAAAAATTTGTTATGATAATTGCTAGAGGAGAAATGGCCTCATGAATGGTTGATCTGAGCAATGGTTATGGTTTATTGCGTGTTTCAATTATCGTTGGCAGTATATGAGAGTGTTGGAATGAGACCTTGGCTAATAAGAGATTTCTATCGATATTTGGTTGTTGTGGGCAGCTGCTGTGAATGGAAGTTACCACTGCTTGTGTTTGAGTTATTGGTATATCATATAATTGCAACTAAGGTTGCAGGCATGGTCTATTACAGCTGGTTCAGACTTACTCTGAATGTAGGTGTGAGGTTCTGATCTTGTGTATGATTTCGAAAAGGTGAAATGTAGCTCTATGATTTATGGGCCAGACTAGATTATGTGATTTTAGTTAAAACGCGTTATCGGACCCAAGTGAGATAGGGTGACGTGGGGTTATCCCCGGGTTTATGCTTGATAAGGTCATTCAGCTTTTGGTTGGCTTCTAGGATAACTCTGGGTACGCTCGAGGACGAGCGTTTGTTTAAGTTGGGGAGGATGTGACGACCCGACCCGTCGTCTCATGAGTTACCACCCCGTTTTCCCCACTACCTATTTTTTATGCTTAATTATCAATGTCTTGTGTGGACGAGTTGAATTGGAGTGGTTTTGATAAGAAATAAGACACTTAGTCTCTTTAAGGAAGATTTGTTTTGTAAAAGTCAACTGGACATTGACTTATGTGTTAGAGGGCTCGAATTTGAATTTCGATGATTCGGTTAGCTTCGGGGGATGATTTGTGACTTAGGAGTGTGATCAAAAGTGATTTTGGAGGTCCGATGTAGAATTAGGCTTAAATTGGCGAAGTTAGTATTTTGGCGATTTTCGGTTGATAGGTGAGATTTTTATTTGGGAGTCGGAATGGAATTCCGAGAGTTGTTGTGGCTCGGGAGGACCAAGAGAAGACATTCACTTGCCCATATGGGACATTTGCTTTTTCTCGAATGTCGTTTGGGTTGTTCAATGCTCCGGCGACCTTCCAACGATGCATGATGGATATTTTCACCGACTTGGTAGAAGATATCTTGGAGGTTTTCATGGATGATTTCAGTGTCACCGATATCTTGGAGGTTTTCATGGATAATTTCAGTGTGGTTGGTGACTCCTTTGAAGAGTGTTTGGGAAATTTGGATAGAGTCTTGGCCCGATGTGAAGACACAAATATCGTTCTTAATTGGGAAAAATGCCACTTCACGGTTGAAGAGGGCATTGTGTTGGGTCAAAAAATTTCTAAGCATGGGATTGAAGTAGACAAAGCCAATATTGAGGTGATTTCAAGGCTCCCCCACCCCAATTCTATAAAAGGGGTGAGGAGTTTTCTTGGACATGCGGGGTTCTACCGGCGGTTTATCAAGGATTTTTTGAAGGTTGTGAATCCCATTTGCAAGTTGATAGAGAAAGACGCTAAGTTTGTGTTTGATGAGAAATGCATGGAGGCCTTCGAACTTCTCAAGCATAAGTTAACCACTACCCCGATCATTACCGCACCATGTTGGAGCTTACCCTTCGAGCTCCTGTGCGATGCAAGTGACATTGCGGTTGGGGCTATTTTGGGTCAAAAGGTTAATAAAATGTTTTACCCGGTGTATTACGCAAGAAAGACCATGAACGAGGCTCAAAGGAACTACACGGTTACCAAGAAAGAATTATTGGCCATAGTTTTTGCAATGGAAAAGTTCTGACCGTATTTTATGGGGCTAAGGTCATTGTGCACACCGATCATGCCGCTCTTAGGTACTTGATAACAAAGAAAGACTCCAAAGCAATATTAATGAGATGGGTGTTACTACTTCAAGAGTTTGATTTAGAAATAGTGGACCGGAAAGGTAGTGAGAACCAAGTTGTGTATCATTTTTCCCGCTTGGAGGAAGAAGGAAGGCCGTGTGATGGCCTAGAGATCAATGACACATTCCTCAATGAGCAACTACTTTATGTGTCGATGTGTGATATGCCATGGTTTGCAGACATTGCTAATTTCCTTGTGATTGGCATCATCCCGTGTGAGCTCTCTTCTAACCAAAGGAAGAAGCTCAAACGGGATAGTCTGGACTTCTATTAGGATGAGCCATACTTGTTCAAGATTTACACCGACGGAGTGATATGGAGGTGTGTACCTGAGGAGGAGCAATTTAGCATCCTAGAGGCTTGTCATTCCTCCCCCTATGGTGGCCATCATCAAGAGGTGAGGATGGCTTCGAAAGTTCTGAGTTGTGGTTTTTATTGGCCAACCTTGTTCAAAGATGCAAGCGATCTAGTAAAAAGATATGATCAATGTCAACGAGCGGGCAAGATTTCCAAGAAATATGAGATACCTCTAAACACAATTTTTGAAGTTGATATCTTTGATGTATGAGGTATCGATTTTATGGGCCCTTTTATTAGCTCGTGTGGTAACAATTATATTTTTGTAGTGGTTGATTATGTGTCAAAATGGGTTGAGGCCGTGGCCTTTCCCAACAATGAAGCTAGGAGTGTGGTGGCATTTCTAAAGAAGAGCATTTTCACAAGGTTTGGTACACCCCAGGCAATTTTCAGTGATGGAGGATCGCATTTTTGTAATAGCGTTTTTGATGCCTTGCGTTCCAAGTATGGTGTCAACAACAAAGCCTCTACGCCTTATCATCCTCAAGCAAGTGGCCAGGTTGAAGTGTCTAACAGGGAAATCAAGAGTATTTTGTCCAAAACTGTCAATGCCAATAGGACAAATTGGTCTAAAAAGTTAGATTATGCTCTATGGGCTTACAAGACCCTAACTAGCATGTCACCATACCGGTTGGGGTTTGGTAAAGCCTGTCATCTGCCAGTGGAGTTGGAGCATAAGGACATGTGGTCCTTGAGGAAGCTTAATCTTGAACGGGATGTTGCAGCTAATCTTCGTGTTGAACAATTCAATGGACTTGATGAATTCCGGTTCCATGCATACTCTAGTTCGTCCTTGTATAAGGACAAGATTAAGTACCTTCATGACAAATATGCTCGTGAAAATGAGTTCAAAGTTGGTGATTTGGTGCTATTGTGTAATTCTCATCTAAGGTTGTTCCGGGGAAAGTTGAAATCAAAGTGGAGTGGACCATTTGAAGTTGTGTGTGTGACCCCGTTTGGTGCTCTAGATTTGAAGAACAAAAGTGGTGAAGTCTTTAGAGTGAATGGGCACAGTGTCGAGCATTATCTTGGGAAGTTTGATGATAGACATGTGGTGGCTGTTGTTCATTTCAAATGATATGATGGTAACCCGCATCTTGCCGTGATGTTAAATCAGGCGCTTCTTGGGAGACAACCCATGTGTTTTTCTTTTGCTTTCTTTGATTTTCTTTATAGTATAGGATTGATTTTTGGGCTAACTGGTTATGGGATGTTGCAGGATTGAGTTGATGTAGTGCAGGACATAATTTCAAATTGTTCAGTCTATGAAGTTTCCAGTGCGGCCGCACTACACTTTGTGTGGTCCGCACTGGCAAAGGGTAACAAAATTGCTCTCTGAAGTTTGCCACAACGACCTCAGTTGATTTGGTGAGGTCTGCGGTGGACCACTGCCGTCGGGGTCCATTGTGTGTGGACCATGGTGGGTTACTGAGTTGGAATTGAGCAAAAGTGACCAGTGCAGACCGCAGTCCATTTTGTGCGACCGCACTGGTAGTTGAGAATAGGCCCCAGGATTTCTTAATAAATGTCTCCCAGGGACTCCCTTTTACACTTTTCGCAAAAATCGAACCTCAGAACTCATATTTACTGTTCATCATCTCCTTTGATCATAATAGCTTGTTTGCATTGTGTTGATTCACTTCATCTCAATATCTGGTAACATTTCACCCAACTCTTTTTAGTTTAATTGTATAATTTCATTTTATTTTCATTTCTATTAACTTGTAGTTCTTCTCCTCCCGTATTTCTTCAAATTTTAGGTTAGTTTAGTTCAAATGATGATTCTTGTAGACTTAGTGAGTAGAATGTAGTGGGTAATTGAGTAGGGGACCCTAACTACGTAAATGTATGAACTAAAAATCAAAATTTAGGAACCCTAACTCGGTTCCAAGTCTGGGCACTCTCCGCGGACCGCGATCATGTTTCTGCGGTCTGCGGTACCCTAGTTCGATCCGCATTACCATTTTATGTGGACCGCGATGTTGAAATTCTGAAAGGTGACTCTTACTAGTGCGGTCGCAGTTTGTTTTGTGCGGTCTGCACTGGCCCAGTGCGACCGCGATTTGTTTTGTGCAGTCCGCACTGGCCCAGTGCAGCCGCGATTGTTTTGTGCTGTTCGCATTGGTGAGATTCAGAGGCTTTGTTTTTATAACCCTATACCTGTGCGGACCGCGGTCATTCTTGTGCAGTCCGCGGTGGCCTCAGTGCGGCCGCACTACCATTTTGTGTGGTCCACACTAGGCAATGTCTGCAATTGTCTGCAACACTATGAATCTGCCTACAATTTGATCTGCTACGATAACTTGAATTGTATTTGTTGATACTAACAAATACATTGACTGATGCTTGTAGACAATAGTTAAACAGCAAAGAGGAAAAGGATCAAAACAACCCGGGAGAGGTGAATCTCCCCCCCCCCCCCGGGGGGGGGGGNAAAAAAGACCAGGAAGCTGATAAAAGATACGGACAGAGCTGGTTCCCATTCCTCGGGGAGTGAGTACCAATCGTCAAGGGACGTCTTTTCAAACTCCATACCAGAGTACATGGAAGACTGGCCAGAGAGATATAGGTTGAGAGATACTCCTCTACTATCACCCACTACCGGAAGGCCAATTAATGATATTTTTGAGTCATCTGAGGGCTCATCAGACGGTAGTGGGGACGATTCTACCTCCCCCACAACTTCTTTATCCGAGGAGAGTGCAGAAAGCGGTGAGGAGGAGGTACAGGGAGATGAGGTGGTAGCTAAAGGTAGTGAGCCTCAGGTGGGAGGCATTGCCTAAACTAGAATGCCCGATGTTTGGGAGGATAGGTTTGTGAGCTAGGTGGCATACCATAAGTTTAGGGAGTGGTGGCCGGTGAGACATTTGATACCGGAGCGGAGTTTCATTGACAAATATATATTACCCCAAAACCCTGCCATGCAGAGGCAATTTAGGACTAGAGTGGGTTGGGAAATATTTATAGAGAAGTGTATAGATTCCAATGAACACAAGGTCAAGGAATTTTATTGCAATGTAGCCCACATAAAAAGGGCTCCAAAGTGACCAAGGTTCATAATAAGACTGTGTTGTTTGAAGGGATACACCTAAATGAATACTTGGGCTTTAATGAGGAGGATGAGACTCTATATTTGGCAAAGTTGGATATGGGCGAGGAGGTCCGTCCATGGTTAGCTCAGTACATGGCAATCCCAGGTACCGTTCCTGAGTGGTTGATTGCTGGGGTCAAAATATTGAGGAGGACCCTGAACTTTGAGGCTAGGGGTTGGGAGACCTTTGTTTGCAATCGGTTGGACCCTACTACACATGACCAGACCCTTCCTCTCCACTGGGCTGTGTTGGTTTCTTCGATTATAGCGGGATACCCCATAAATGTGGGAAATGTGATGTCCCGCATTATCCCATTAGTGGGAGCAGAGCATGACCGGAACTACCCTTCCCCAACACCCTCTCTATGTATTTTTGGGATTTGGAGGTGGAGAAGAAGCCCTACGATGTCAAGGCCAAGGCGATAGCCCCATTTTCTTGGTACAACTTGACGGGAAATGATAATCCCAAGGAAAAAAATTACAAAGCCCCTTCTTCTGCCCCAACTGACCAGTCTGAAGAGCCAGTTTTGGTAGAGGTCCCCACTGAGTATGCCCCCACTTCTGCTAAGATGCCTCCCGGACCTTCCACATTAACAGGCCCGAAGATCCCATCTTCCTGGGCCCATCCTATCACTGCCCACCGATTGCGTTAGATGCTTCAGAGTATCAACAACTGGATGTATACTACTTCATCCAAGTTATCCACCTTGACCACCACTATTGCAGCTCAGTCAGCACCTCAGCTTGCACAGGTCCCACAATAACTAGAGGATGCTTTGAAGGAAATTATTGAGAACCAGAAGAAAATCCTCAACACTCAGGATGCAATGGCAAAGACAGTTGATTCATATAGCAAGGCTCTCAAGGAGCTTGCTAAGGAGCATAAGAAGCTACGAAAGACACGGGCCTCCAAGGAGTCCGTGAAGGAGCTACGGGCAGATGTTGACAAGTTGAAGGCATACCAGATGCCTTTAGACCTATTGTTTGAGGACCCAGTTCTAGCAGCTGAGCCACAGCCGGAACAATCACAGCGGCCTCTGAAGAGGAAGAGGACGATTCCTAGAGTAGGTGATGCTATCATCCAGTTGGTGGACCCAACAGAGACTTCCTCTAGTCAGCCATATGGTGTACCAGATCTAGAGACTGTCCAAGTCCAGGCCTAGGTCCCAGCAGCTGAGCAGTAGGACACCGAGAACTAGTCTGAGGTTCCTGAGCATACAGCGGACCCAGGGACCAACCATGATCCTATGCAGACCGACAAGGCTTAGAGAGTTTTCCATATCCTTTTTCTCTATCTTTTTGGCGCTTATTTTGGACTAGTTGGCATTGGGGACAATGCCAACTTTTATTTGAGGGGGTGCGCCCTACATTTTTGGATGACTGTATATCAATTGATACATTTTATACTTTCTTGATTTTCATTTGGTCTATATATAATTTTACATTTAGTTACTTTTATTGCACTTTTTATCTTTCCTTGGGTCTGTATATAAAGTTACTTCATTGTATATATTCATCCCCGTTGTATATTTGAATACGCTCTTGTATATATTCATTCTATTTTCCGCAATTTTTTTTGTTTTTAGCTTCTTATTTGCGTTCGTAGCTTTGTGTATTGTTTTGGACATTTTCAATAAGCCTTTGGTTTTCTTAATGCCACAGTTCTTTCCAAAGGTGGAGTGTTGTGTGAACCGGGTGGGTCTTCCCAATGATAGATTGCGTGACAACCTTCTTAAGGGTTTGAGTTAGTTTTTTCTTTTTGTTTTTAGTAGTTTGTAGTTAAGGGTACCTCAAGCAAAGTTTCACTTGGGTCTAGCACATTTGCCTTTAATCTTATGATCAAAAATAAATTGTTGTGTTTAGGATGGTGAAAGTCGTGGCCTTGTTCTCTTGTGTTGGCCGATAATCATCAAGTGGTTTTTTGGGACTATTGTGTGCTCAAATCATATCTAAGGTCGTTGTGGGCCCCCGACTCGATGTCTTAAGCAATCCCTTAGTGTATGTGGTGAGTAATTGAATTGCGAGTCCAAGTCCCGAGCCAATGGTCTAGAACTTAACCTGAATGTTTGTTGAGGCGAAATCTTAAGTGAAAATTTGTCTTGAGAAGTGACTATAGGATTTCCATGATCCAAATGATAGATTGAAAAATTCCATAGCCTACCAATGATAAGATCCCTAATTAACCCTTTTGAGCCTTAGACCTTTTTCTTTCAAGAACTTTGATACAAACCTATACACGTTCTAAAAAGATACCCTCTCTTGGCACCCAAATCTTTCTTTTAGCACATGACAAAAGTATAAGTTTGGGGGGAGAGACGAGGATTGCAACAGAGTGGTAAAAAGGCACAAAAGTGAAGAAAATGAAAGGCAATGAAAAAGAAAGAAAAGCAAAAAGATAAAATGAATGCTCAATGTGAAAAAGACTACAAAGGGATTTAGGAAAAGCAAAGAAAGAAAGGTGTGGAAAGTTGAAAACAGAGAAAAGTGTTGAAATGCATAAGAAAGAGTAATAATGTGTCTCTCTAACCCCTTCAAAAGAAGTGAAATGACTCAAAGAGTCAAGAGAATTGTGCCAAATGAATCAAAAGAAGTTCTTAAGGGGAGATGGAACCTACTTGAACAAAAATACGTCCTATCCTAAACCAAAAGACTTCAAAATGACTCCACAAAAGCCCAATATGATCTTGAGTTAAATGAAGCTTACATTAGTGGATACTTACATAAGGGGCAAGCATATGGTACCTAGAACCGGACTTGTGACCTTTTCTTGAGAGAGATGAGTGAAGTCCCATTAAGCTCTTTTTGTGTGCCATTATTCTAAAGGTGAGGTTTGCTTAGGGAGAGTTGAGGATGTGTGAGTTTGGGTTCCACAATGACCAAAGTAATTGAGAGAGTTCTTTGTTGTGTTGAGTCAACTCTTGATTCTCTTGTGTCACACTTGATCCATGGTTTTTCAAAGGTTAAATGTTGATAATGATTCATTTGTATTGAGGGCAATTGTTAGTACCAATTGATGCTAGTTGAGATTACTTTAGGATAGCTGAAAATTCTTGGATTTTACCTCAAGGGATGGGTCTTACTTTGTTTGCTTGAGGAAAAGAAAAAGCTTAAGTTTGGGGGAGTTGATAACTAGGGATTTTTATGTGTTTCATGTTCCTTCTTGCTTACGCTTTGATTACAAATTCTTACAAAATAGTCCTAAAATCTCATAAGTTGTGCTTGATTGTAGGTTTGATCAACAAAGTGACGTGATGTTAAAGATCGACTCAAAAGGAGTTAAACCTGCAAAAGTATCAAAGACAAAGAAAACTCAGGACAAACTAGCCTAGTGCGGCCGCAATCCTTTGTATGTGGTCCGTACTAGGGAGATTCAGAGACTAGATTTTAAGGCATCAAACCTAGTGTGGCCGCAATCCATTCTGTGCGGTCCGCATTAGGGAGATTCAGAGACTTGTTTTTAAGGTATCAAAGCAGTATGACAGTAGTAGATATTGTGCGGCCCGCATTGAAGACACCACGGCTGCACCACCATTCTGTGCAGTCCGTGGAAAAGAAGATCAGGGAGTTGTGATTTGCCAAGATTCAAGCCAGCGCGGTCCGCGGTCATGTTTGTGCAGACCGTATTAGAAACCTTCGCGACCGCTATCCATTCTGCACGGTCCGCAAAGCCTGAGTTCAGAGAACCAGGATTTCAAGTCCAAAAGCCTAGTGCAGCCGCAGTATTTTTGTGCGGCCCGTACTGACCCTGCAGGGGTACTTTTGTCCAATTTTTCCAGCTTAATATAAATATAATCTCTTTCCATTTTTAGGGTATCAGGCATTATAGTACAGTAGCTACGCTCGTGAGAAGGCATTTCTTAGTCATTTTTGGCACCTTTACATAGTTTTAATCATTGAAACTTTGTATTTACATTAGTAATTAATTAATATATCTTTCTCTTCATCTATTTATCTTATTTATCTTCAAGCATGAGTAGCTAAACCCATTAGCTAGGGTTGTGGCTCAACCCTAGTGTGGGTAATTGATGGGTGTTGTGATTTAAGGTTAGATTGATTATGGGAATTTGTTATTTGGATCAATTTTATGGTTTAATTTATGATTTAGTGGTTGCAAATACTAGTTTGTGCTAAGTTAACTTAGCTCTTCTTGAGAAAGAGAGCCTAACTCTTCAAATATTGACTCAACAAGGAATTGGGATGGTTTCAAGAGATTTGATAGTCCCAATTAAAAGGTTAAACCTCGAGAGAGTAATTACCTGACTTGAACCCTAGTTGCTCGCGCAAATATGCATACCCAATTGCTCTCGAGAGATTCAATTGGGCAAAACCACTTTTTCTACCGAGAGGTGTAGATTGGGTAGTATTGAGTAACGGTTATAACGTATTTCCCCAATCATTTCAATCATGCCTTAGATGCAATTACCTGTCAATTAGCCACCTAGGTGAAGGTCACTACCTTAGTGCCCTTTATACTATTAGATACAACTTGTAGGAATTTACTCTTTGTCTAATTTAGTTATAATTATAATTTGTAGTTTGACCATAGTAGAATATAAAGAAAAACCAAAAATGAATGGAATATCAATTAAGAGCATACACACAATCCTAAGCTAAATAGATACTCAACTCCAATCCTAGCTCTCTGTGGAATTGATCCCAACCCTCAAATCGGGTAAGAGCTATTGCGACCCTTTCTAACTATTTTTTAGTGGTGCGGAGTTGGCAGTGATCAGTTATATTCGGGGCCAAGTCATAGCGGGTGGCTCTCAGCAACGGTCCTAGTGGATTCAAAGCGACAAAGTGTAGTGCCTAGTGATTTTGAGCCTATAGGTATGGTTAAGAATCAAGCTTTGTAGCAGCTTATGAGAAGAGGCACAAAATGTTCTATGATGTTTTGACTTGCAGTGTAGCCTTTGGGAGGTATGAAATGGTTCGTCGGATTTGAGACAACATGGTCTCGTGATTCAAGGTCAGTCGAGATGAGTGCAGATGGAATGTGTTATATGTTGAATGGAATTATTATTATTTCTAAAGCAATCAAGGATAAATTTGAAGAAGATAGATTGATTAGCCATAGTTGAATTGGCATATTGGTGGTTAGGCCACTACTTAGAGATTTGCATATTCTACGATTATGAGGATTCACTCGTGTGTTGCTATCATTCTCTTGGAATGAGTTAAGTAAAAAGTTTTTATATGATGAAGTGTTAATCTATTAGTAATTTTAGAGTTATGATGAAAATCGTGTCCTATCGTGTATTGGAATGTTGGGTGTAGAGAGTGATATGGAAGTGTAAGTGAGGATCAAGGTTGTAATTCAGTGTTGAAAAGGGATGTCACGAGCTTGGATGAGCGGGAAAGTAGTCTCGGTGTTTAAAGTAAGTTGGTATTGTCTTCAGTATCACCTAAGATCAGTGTTTGTGAAAAAGGATTTGCATCCTGGTTAAGGATACTTGATCACTTCTTAGCATTAGTGCGGCTGGTGGTCTGGATGTTCGGACCTATTATCTGTCATGGGAAGGTTGTATAAGTGTGGCCTGTAGTCGCTTGATTGGTTGAAGAGTTAAACCAAGTATGAAGATTGTGGTGATATCGTTAATTTGAGAACTGATGCTTGTAGGTACTCGATTTATTGTGTTGTGGACTGCGGAGGATTAACCCGGCTATGATGGGTGAGATGATATCATTGGACTTAGGATCAGCGCAATCTGAATATATGAAGTATATTAAGGAGCAAAGGCCATTATTTGGTTCAAAAAGATATGATGGTTCTTGACGGGGGTATAGACCCTATGAATCGTTGATTTTGTAGTTGGTTATGAATTCCTACACATCTCTTCCATCGTGGAGGTATTGTAAGATTTAAAGCAAGACCTATGTAGGTCATGATGTGCAATGGAAGCACCAAATTCGTGAAATTTCAATTTATTCGATCAGAAAATGCTATTGTGGTCCTGTGAGTAAAGTGGTGCAAGTTGTGAATTCAACTAAGATATGCAATCATATTTTTGTGCTGCGTGTAGTTATCGATACGGTGAGTGTATGTTGGAACCGGCCTGACAGAGAATTCCAGATGATGGAATTGGGCTCTGAGGCTTATTTGCTTAATTGAGAGAGGAAAACTTCAGATTGACCGAGCTAGGGCGCCCAACTGAGTTGTGGTAGCACGGGTAAATGCCCGAGATGTTAAACAGTGATTTCAAGCAACCCCAGCACAATTCTTAGCACGTTGGAGGATGAACGTATGTTTAAGTGGGAGAGAATGTAACGACCTGACCGGTCGTTTTGAGCTCTAGCTCACCATTCAACAGTTTGAGGCCATGAGCAGCTTCATTTCAGTTATTATGATTTGTATGTGTGGTCAAAATTAAATTTCGGAAAGTTCGGAGGTGACTTGGAGAGGAAATTTTCATTTCGAAAGCTTTAAGTTGAGATAATTGACTAAGATTAAATTTCAAAGTAAACGACCTCGGAATCGAGGTCTGAAGGTTTCAGTAGGTTTGTATGTTGATATCGGACTTGGGCGTATGTCCGGTTCGGGTTTTGGATGACCCGAGAGCATTTTGGAACCTATTATGGAAGTTAGCATTTTGGAAGAAATTTGATAAGTTTGGGTTGAAGTGCATTTCAGTTTTATCAATGTCCGTTTTGTATTTTGAGTCTAGGAATAGTTCCTTATGGTGATTCTGGAGTTGGAAGCGCGATCGAAAGTGAATTCAGATGTCCGTGGGTCATTTTGGAGTCATTTGGCTAAATATAGAAATTTGAAGGTTTTTGAGAAGTTTGACCGGAGGTAGAATTTTAGATATCAGGATCGGAATTCGATTCTGGAGTTGAAGTAGGCCCGTAATATCGAATATGACTTGTGTGCAAAATTTGAAGTCAATCGGACGTGATTTGATAGGTTTAAACATCGAAAGTAGAAGTTTGAAATTCTAAAGTTCATAAAGCTTGGATTGGGGGTCGATTCATATTTTTAGTGTTGTTTGATATAATTTGAGGGCTCGAGCAAGTCCGTAATGTATTTTAGGACAGGTTGGTAGTTGGGGTCCCGGGGGCCTCTGGTGGATTCCGTGTGGTTAACGGATTAGAAATAGAATTTTGGAGAAGGCTGAAGTTGCTGGTGTAACCGCACCTGCAAAAATAGGGCTGCAAGTGCGGAGCCTTAGAAGTGGAAATGGACGACTAGGTTGGGACCGCAGATGCGGTCATTTTGCCGCAGATGCGGGATTGCACATGCGGAAGGAGAAGCGCAGATGCGGAAGTTGAAGGCTTGGGGGAAGACCGCAGAAGCGACAATTGGGCCGCACTTGCGGGACCGCAGGTGCGAAAGGACTGGAGGTAGTGAGTGTTTTAAAAATCAGGATTTGGCCATTTTTTCTCATTTTTCTCTTGGCTTGGGCGATTCTTGGAGGGTTTCTAGAGGGGTTTTTTCATCATCAACGATAAGCTTTGGAGCATTTAGCATCGATTCGGGTCTTCGAAATGGTGTGGAATGCCGGTTATGGATCTTCGGAGCAAGGTTAGTCTCCTTTCTAACCTTGTTAGAGGAAATTGTCCCCATAAGTAAAATAATTGGGTATGTGCTCCTATTTATGGGGGTTAGTTACGCACGAGGTGACGAGAGTCCGTGTGTAACTACTAATATGTGTAAGTTCGGGTAGTCTAAGACCCAAAAGCATGCTATGCTTGGAATATTTGTGATCTCATTGATAGTTGAATTTCTTAAATCCTAACTAATTTGTAAATGAATTTCTAAGAGGATTAAAATTCATTTTCTTAAATTATTGAAAAGAGAATTGGCTTTTATTTGGATAAATATTCCCTGATAAATTTTTAATTTGCTGTTTAATCATGTATTTCTATGTGTACCTGCGTCGTATGTATGATACGCGAGCAGGGTGAATGTTTATTTAAATTTGACCGCGTCGCATGTACGGTTCGCATGTGGGGTAATAGATGCATCTATGGTTCGTGCCGCTCGATCTTCGGCAGTGCACATTTTATATTTTTATTGGATTGGGCCGTACGGCCTCGACATGAGTTCCGCATGCTTATATTGCTTGCTTTGAGATTTATTGATATTGATATCTGCTCTCTCCGACTTGAGATAATAGTTAATTATTGGATTATGAATCTGGAGACTTTAAATAAAAAGGAACTTTTACCTGTTTAGTGACTCTTTTGAATCTATTGTTGTTCTTAATAAATCCGTGAGTCATCGCATTAATAATTATATTTTTGGACCATTAGTAAGTGTCAAAGTTGCCATCTCATCTCTACTTCTTCGAGATTAGGTGGGATACTTACTTTTTTCGAAAACAACATGCTACACTTGCTGTGTATTTTATTGCACAGGTACATGTATTTCTACTGGCCTATTGGGTGTAGCAGCACGGGCGACCCATAGACTAAATGAGCTGTATTTCCTCGAGGCGATCCGCAACTAGAATAGTCTCTCTCAGAATTGTAATTACTTTCTGTCCAATTTATGTTCCAGACAGCTGTTGTACTTTATTCGAATTTTTAGAAAATGCTCATGCACTTGTGGCACCGGGTTATGGGATGATTATGAAGTATTTTGTATTAACTGCTTATCATTTAATTTGATTTGAAACGATCATTCTTTTCATTGGTAAATTTGGAGGAAAACGGAGTATTAAAACGAAAATTTAATTAAGTTTTTTAAAGATATTAGATTTTTTCCGCCTCTATTTTCTTTGTTAAATTGGGAAAGCGCCGCTTATCTAGATAATAACCCTGATTCCTAGATAATGGATGTGTTAGTTATTCTAGATGATGGCTGAGAGAATTAAGAAACTTCATTCCGCAATGTTTTTGCTTTTACACCTTTAAACTAATTTAATTTGGAATGTTTTAATTAATTTGACGTTATGAGGACTCTATGCATAATGATGTCTTAAAAGTGTATCTAAAAGTCAGAAAATGCAAATACAAATGTGGAGAATGTAAAGAATCAGAAAATTCATAAAGCTACCAAATAAAATGGAGTGCATTTGATGTTGACACTTACATTACATCCTTAGATTACAAGCTCACGTGGTTGTAAAAATTCAACCATACAATTTCTAATGTTAGCATATAAGAAAAGAAAATAAAAAATAAAAGAGAAGACGACTTCAGTTCTCCTTAGGACTTCGACGTGGTCAAGTTTAGAAGGCATGCACCAACATCGAAGTTCAAGGCAGAGTTATCTTCCTAGGAAAATTCTTCGGACGCAGTTAGAGTTGAAACAACACCTCTTTTCATTTAGAATCTATAAATGATGTTAAGTGACCTTTTCTAACCAATTATGCTACTTTTCTAACGTAAAAAGTTCTTCAAATTGTTCGTCGATGTAACTTAAATTCAATCCTTAATATTAAGTTGCTCTTTCCAATTGTGAAACTCACTTGGAAAATTCTTGTGAATTCATTATTGACTTTGAGAAGGATTTTTTGCATCGAGAAATCCAAATTGCAGTCATATAAATCTCGTTAATTGTTCATGCGATCAAACATCAAAGTGAATATCTGATTAATTTCACAAATTATCTCATGAGTACTGGCCTTCAACTTAGTGGATCCATGACATTTTAAGTGACTCTTGCAGTCTATTGGCAACAACACCTACTCCTTTAACGGACACCGTAGCGTTAAGTGTCAAGCCTTTGTGTTAACTATGTCCATAGGAGGTTAATGTAGCATAAAAGCCAACATAGTTTTTTCTCAGACTTAGTCTATATCAACATGCAGGTTCAATAAACAGAGACTGCCCTGCTTTTCTTCTTGTGCCAAGTGCTAGTCAGAAGACATCCATCTAAAACACAATTCTTATTCTTCATGGAAATCAGAGTTCAATACTTGAATTATTCTAACATAGACTTCATGGAAATCAGAGGTTCAGTACTTCAATTATTTTAACCAACAAGGTTGGCTCAAGTCCAAAGCCACTAAAACAATTGATTTAAGACCCAAAAATTGAGGGGGCCAAGTGGATCATATCATTTTTTTTTCCACTTTTAAATTGATTTGAACTATTCTCAGTGGCGGATCCAGAATTTCAAAGTCATAGGTTCTCGTTGATAAAAATAAATTTACTGATGGGTGCTCACCCGATACTTATCTTAAAAATTTGATAATTGCTATATAAATCTACTAATTATAGTCAAAGATAATAGGTGCTTAAGCACCCATATAGTTCCATGTAGATCCTCCAATGACTATTCTAATATGTGAAGTTATTGACATTTTACTTGGTGGTAAAAAATCAAGACTATTTATTACACAATAAGAATCTTGTTTGACCAAAAGTTATTGAAATCTTTTTGATTAAATCAATTAGAAAAAGTTGAAGAAGTAAATCTTAGTCAAACATAGTAAATTTTAGATCTATAGATAAACCAGAAAATGAAGTAGAAGCGGCCATTTCTTTTTTCACCAATTGGTGAAGGTGACTGTTGTAGACATTCATTGGAAGATTGTTTTTTCTTCCTTTTCACTAAGGAGATTACAGAGGAGAAGGAGAGAAAAATCCCCCTTTTCTAGGAAGGTCTCATTGTTGCTCCCAAAAGCACTCGCAAGTATACGTGGTCGACAAATAATGTAGGATTGTAAGTCCAGATATCGTACCCATATGAACTTGTTATTAACTATCAACTAAATTAAACCAAACAATTAATCTATCCAAGTGAATTCTAAAGTATGAATATTCAACGAAAACTAATCTAGAGTAATAAATTAAGAGATTAAAGAAAACAACAACGAGCTTAAAGACGAATTCAATGTGAGTGAATATTCTAGAGCTATGGGCTAGCTAACAATCCCGTTGAGTCTTCTACTCAAATCGTCTAATTAATTTATCTGATTTATTGGTTGACAGGTTTAATATTGCTCGTAGCCTTCTCCCGAAGTACAACTCGCCTATTCAAGCTAACCTAACGCCTATATTCCTATGGATTTAGGATTAACAAAAATGCATTAATAATTCCTGTATAGTAACCAAGCAAGACGATTAGGTATATTCCTATCCTAACCGCAAATCCGCTCTCCCTAGAGTTAAGATCTTGCTCTACTCAATCTTATATGCAATCTAGAATTCCCTCTTCCGAGCTCAATCCTAGATTCGTAGATAGTATTCAATTGGTGATCAAACAATCAAATAGTTAAGTGCAAGATTGAATAAATAAACCAATATGATAAAATAATAATAACAATTCAAGCTTCAAACTACAACGTTCATGTAGCACCCAACAACTCTAGAACTAAGAAACTATGAAATTAAAGGAAGAGAAGAAAAACTAGTTAGAAGCATCCTCCAAGCGTGGTGTGTGTTCCCTCACATGAATTCTCCTTCAAAGTATGTTAGATATCATCCAAATTAGATTTAGAACCCCTTTTATACGGTTTGGGATCGAGTAGGACCGAA
Organism: Nicotiana glauca; assembly: GCA_026770625.1. Taxonomy (NCBI): domain Eukaryota; kingdom Viridiplantae; phylum Streptophyta; class Magnoliopsida; order Solanales; family Solanaceae; genus Nicotiana; species Nicotiana glauca. Next base: position 25,777 of record MU717827.1, read on the forward strand.
ATAACCTTATCCCAAACGAATTAGAAGAACCCGCGCAACACAGCGTCCAGGCCAGCGTTAAGCGCTGGTCCTGGCGCCGAAGGCAGTAACGTTTTGCCTTTTGAATTCCTTTGTTGAGTTTTTTCAGCAATTGCATGCTATCATGTTTCTTTTTTCTTGTCCTCCACTTGG